>JAQQZZ010084640.1:0-35444 GCA_030265115.1 Mopalia vespertina
AATGGCACTAGGTTTATGACCAAGCGGGCTGTACGTAAGGCATGGAGGTAAGCCCGCTTCCGGTTTTAACCAAATGGTCATGCAGCTGTAGATCAATGCAGTTCCGGTTTTATAGATACTAACAAATTTCATTATTCCGAAATCAAAATTTGTTTCCATTGAAGGCTGACCCACATTACACATTTTCAAATTTTCAAGCAGCTTGATGTTTTCGTAACTTTGGCTAAAATTAGAACTTCGCCACATGACTTACTGGCAAGATCGTGATGGCGCGAGTTTATCCAAGATTTGCTGTCTGTATTGAAAAGCTAGATGGTTCTTGATGGTTACAAAATCGTAACAGACAAGATCAGTTTTCTTTTCTGGGTTAACACTAAACTATACAAATAAACAAACACTATATTTATTGGAACAGCAAAAAGTGTATTTAGCTGTAATAAATAGTTGACAATAAAACCTTAATGAACTATGTTTATTTGGCGATGACTGGCAGCACGGCACAGCCCACGGATTTTGCCGGGTGAGGCAGTGGTTCGACCCCACTCTCCCAGAAACCCGTGCCCGCGTTATAACACTCGATAGACTGTAGAACCTGATTGTGTTCTTTAGAACAAACTCCTCCTATGATGTAGATCTTGTTTCCTGAAACGAATTTATGAGAAATTGGGGAAAAATAAAAAATAAATAAATAACAGAAAGGAGAAATACGTTCATAATCACATACAGGGACACTTTTTAAAAATATATGCATTCTTTTGTAAAAGACAAAAGTTATTTAACTTTGAGATGTTTTACTAATTGTTAAAATTGTACCTTCTATTATCTTGAATAACTTAGTAATAAACACATGGAATTATGAGAAAAAAATACGATAAGTCTAAAAACCAGTTTGTTCATACAAAAGTGCCACAAGTCATAAAGTTTCGCACAGTGGTAGAGACATAATTACATTCCGAAAAGATACAATTTGGGTGATAAAATGAATAGGAGATAGTGAAATTTTGTGAAGCTATGAAAACCAACATTTATCTTACATGGAATCGAAGTGTACACACGCTCAAAATGTGACTTACCAACAATTTCAATGCGACGACGTAGCCATTTTTTTTTATTTTAAGGTTATTTTATTTATTTTATTATTTTTGATATTAGTTAGCCGTATAATGTTTAATATCGTTATCTCTGAAAAGACTAACAAGCCTTACACAAGTTTTTGTTTATCTTTTTTTTTTTTTGTAGACAACCATTGGCTTGAAAATGGCCATTTTCGCTAAGTAATTAACAATAAGTTGAAATGCAAAAGAAGATTTTTATTTTTATTGTTCTTCCTCAAGGGTATTTCACTAATATGATGACGGATTGCCTATTTCTCACTTTGCCTTACGGTGGAAAACCGGGAGGAAACCTCGCAAAATATTACCCCGCGACAAACGTGACAAACATTTAATTGGACTATTGTAGAAACAATCAGAAAGGCGTTTACAAATCATGTATATTGACAACAACCTGGTCTGGTAGGCTATTAATTAACGTGTATGTGATGGTGTCCGGACTATTTAATGGGACGAAGTTCATGCGTAATAATCCCTTATCTATATCTTAACTTAATCTTAGGAAGGCGTAAAAAAAAAATTATTATCAACTTGATTCTAATCACAACGATTCAAATGAGCCTGGGGTTCGTTGAGATTTTGTCTCAACCGTTCGAGTTTATTAAGTATGGAAGCCGACTGGGGCCACCTCAATGCCTAGCCCTGTCAAATAGAGGGCGAGTCAATGTTTAATGTCCAGTCATTACAAGCGAGCAGTCCGGAATTTTAACTTTTTTTTTGTCGATTTAATAACTGCCTTCCAAATCGATTTGTGCTGAGGAGACTTTCGTTTTAAGTCAGTTTACCATAACATTTCATGTATTAGACCCTGACCCTACTGCAACAAAACAAATGTTTATTGTTTGCGGCCAAAACATTTCCGGTTAGCACGGACTGTGTCGATTTATGACCATGATGCAGTCATTACCATAGACTCAATTTGCGCATGTGAGATAATCTTAGAGTAACCTCCTGCATTGGAGAGTGACAATGTTCAGACTTAAAACTGGTTTAAAGTTCACATACCTATGACTGCGGATCCACTGTTGTGTCGAGCAGTATTTAAATTCGCCACATTTTCCCATGTGTCGGTTGCTGAGTCATAAAGATCAACGGATCCGATACTCTGTAGCATGTTATTGACCTCAGCGGCTCCCCCAAACACAAACAGCCGGTTAGTACTGCATACCAAGTTACAGTAACATCGTGGAACACGGAGATCATGTTTAACGTTCCACCTGGAAAATCACATGTAATTGTAGCTTGATTTGGCTGATCGCTTTGCAAACATAACAACAAAGAGGACGCTGTCAAATCACATCTGAAAAGCTGCCCGTGCTTTGTTTGTTGCAATTAAGATCTGACGCCAAGACAAACTAAACAGCTCTCTGGGGTTCAAGAAAGGTCACTCTTCCAGTCAACAAAAAACAGCAACAGATAACACAAGGCTGTGATAAACATGGAATAAAGCCTACAAACATCTGATTTTAATCTGATTGGTCTTATCCACAGCTCAAAGCGCTTATACATTGTATTACAAATATAAGTAACAACAATTCTGTTTTAAATCACAGATAGCCCCTTGGTCAATATAATGGACCAGACTAGAGCTGTTTGTCCGATCCAGTAACTATAATCAACTATAATCGGAACACTATGCACCACAACACCTATATATCTATCCCATATTTTCTATACCATGACTACATGGTCATTACCTTCTCTCCAGGTGACTGTAAGTTAGCCATAACAGCTATAGATGAATACCTATTCAGAAACTTGTTTCTGAAGTTTATCTAAGAGCATGGGGTTCGTCAGTTTTAATTAATCGACATATTTTAGTGTGTTTAATGTAAACAATATAAAGTCGTGGTGACACCATGTAATATAACACTGGATGTCCATGGGGTGAACCAGTATCATATGCTCCATTTCGATTAGATACACCAGCCACCAGCAACGTCGCCCCAAATCAGCGTGCTTTATCACACATATAGGTCATGTGCCATTAGATGCCCCAGTCTTATGTCCCAAAGTCAACACACCCTTACTAAAAGCTTGAAATACACTATCCTCGATTATGTACTTTTCTACGATCTGTATTGTATTCAAACTATTAAACTCATTACCACTCAAGACTTACTTGTGTATCCTGGGGTCAAAGCATTCAACAACTTTGAGAATCGGCAGACCTCTCCTCAGCGACCCCTCGTCACCGTATCCACCTACCACATAGAGGAACCCTTTGAAGACGGCAGCACCAGCTCCGAGACGAGCGTATCTCATCGGGGTTACATAGGTCCAGCGGTTTTCGTGTGGGTTGTACCGTTCAGCTGTGTTCAAAACTCTGCCACGAAGCAAAAACAAAAACACAGAAACAATTATTTGGTTTAAAATAATACAAACTTGCTTGTAACTGTCCAGTCTTCTGTTGTCATAGTAAAACCTCCAGTTAAAAGAAATAAAATACATGAAACGATGCACTCTCAGATAGAATACTCTTTCCAAAGGCATCGTCATTGGTTCGTTTCATACCGAGAAACGGATAGCACCAATCAAAAGGCGAGACAGTGACAAGCACGTTTGGTACGTGACGTCACGTTAGTGAAATGTACACACAGGATGGAGACTTTCCAGGTTGACACAACTGCAACAAATCCTTTGATAATTGTCGCAATGGCTCTTTCTGGGGTCGATGGCATTTTTGGAACAATGTGTACTTCGAAAAGCAGGACTAATTTACTCAACTATAACTTCTTGGTTGATATGCGCGGTACCTCAAATGTTCTATTCGAATGTCTGGGAATAAAAGCGTAAACTTTTGTAGATAGAAAAAATTGAATGCAGTCTGAAAGCCCCTGTCCTGTCAGCAAACCGAGTCAACACCTATGTGATATTTTTTTTATTAAAAGTTTCTAAACAATAAGTCTTTGATTTTGCTGAAACATGTTCTGAGAGGTAATTAACTGGATTTTCCAAACTTTATTTTTACTTTAACTTGATACAACAATGTTTCTATACAGGAGAATCTTCAAGAAGTACGTTTTGGTTCTACGTCGACACCGTTGCCAAGGTATTGTTTTGTTGCTGAACACTTTTGTCTTGAAATTGTTACAACGCCTGTATTTCTGTTGATGAAGCCCATTAACCTCTGTGGCGACTTAAAGTTTATCAGCTTCATGAAGTGAAAAATAATTAATTGCTTTCTCATTTGATAGCGCGTCATTTCTTGGACTATAGATGCAGCTATAACTGACTGATCACAAGATCATTCAAGACAATAAGGCTGGTTCTAGTGACACCTTACCTGCCTCGTTCGTCTTGTCCACCGAGGGCATAAAGTTTTCCAAATAGAGGACAAAGGCAGTGACACCGTCTCCTACTTAACATGGGTGCCACCTCGTTCCAAACACTCTCATCAGTGTCGAATACAAACACCCGGTTACAGGCTTGAGTCTCGGCTCGTCTACCCCTGTCTGTCTCACAGCCGCCTGTTAAAAATATACTGGTTGTTTGATTGTTTGAGAAGAGGGGGGGAGGGGGAGAGGAGGAGTAGCATTGCATGATAGAACCTTCACCTCAAACATGTGTTCATGAATCCAAGTGCTTGTCAAATTTCTCCAAAACAAAAAATAATGGGCTGATATATAACATACATTGTGTTAAAGACACATCTGCCTGATCACGCCACAAAGACATCAGCATTACTTGACTTCAGTTGTCAGAGAAAAGATCAGTTATTACTTGACTTCGCAGCAAAGTCAGAGCTGCCGCCAGAAATATAAACAGCTATATAGGCCGATCAACGATGGCCAAAAAGTAGTTAACTCTAGCTGGGAGTTCTGAATTTTATTTGCAGCAATGTACATAAAGCAAGGGGAGGCTATTTGCCTTAGGAAGAGGGATAAATAGTGCTAAGACCCTTACAGACAAGGGAGGCTATTCATTTAAAAGGGTCCATACCGGTTAAATAAAGTTTTCCTCCAAATATGGCCACTGCGTGATTCTGTCGATGTTCGGGAAGAGGTGCGAACTGCATCCATCGATTCTTTTCAGAGTTGTAACGTTGAACATTGCGACCTGTTGGCAGAAATATACAAACATTATTGCTCGTTATAGTTTAAGTTGCTAATTTCTATGATGAATATCGGTTGTAGAGGCCATTGTGACGCTTTTTAACGTTAGCAAACATGTAGGCTTATGTCTTGCTCAACAATAGATAACACAAACATGTAGGCTTATGTCTTGCTCAACAATAGATAACAGAAAATTTATCAGCAACACTACAGCGACTGCTTCCCGAGGAATCAAGTAAAAGTTTGGTGGCACTTATCTTAAAAAATACAAAAGCTACAGAACAGCTCAATCTGGTTTGAATACACCCAGCAAATTATATTTCATTTTACCGTTTCTGTGGTCCCTACTCTTTCTGTGAGAGCCGCCTACGGCCAGGATATCCCCTGTCAGATACCCATCTTTGTCCCCACAATGACGACTAGAGTGGGGACCGACCGTCACTTTAGCCCGTTGCGCCCGTCGAGGAGGCAAGTGATCTCCAATGATGTCGTCGTCTACTGAATAGTCTGATACGACAGCTTCACACATCGCGTCCATTCTATCCACTTTGGGAATCACAGGCAAGTCGTCCACCCTCGTCACGTGTCCTACTGGGGAGGTTTCAGACCCGAGGCTCTGTTCTGGTTGAAAGTCACTCACGGAAGGCTCGGTTGCAGGTGATGGACTACTCGCTCCTGGCTTCGGCGATTTCTATGAAGATAGATTTGTTTCTACTTGAATATTGTATTTTGATAATTTAACTGTTAAAGTAATGACTTATATAAATAGTGCTAATTCGAACATAATTGCAATCGGCAGCGCTGGTATTTATTTTCGGCTGAAAGTGAATGAGCTTTGTAAATCACTAGCTTGTATTATGAAATCACTTTTGTTGTTGCTGTTGTTGTTGTTGTAGTCGTGTTTACCCGAAAAAGGGGACAGCGAAGATAATCGTCGCACAGTTAACGTCAAAAGATTCCAAATTGAACAGAGACAAAAGCATGAAGTAGTAGAGATTTAATCCGAAGGCTATTAGTGGAAGACAAACATCAGACAAATTGAATTTTTTCTTACCATATTTCACTCAGTCAATTAAAAAATAGTCCATTAACAATGGTGTCAGTTGTACACAACTTGTAAAAGGCCCGTCGTTACATCTAAGTCGAATTCTCCACGAAAGAGAGAAAGATTTTGTCTCTATTTAAGAATGAGTTATTGTGTAGGCGTAACAGCCCGAAACACAGGTATAAAACCTATTGGGTGTAACATCTTTCTAAACTTAAATAAACATGTAGGGTATAAGTTAAATGCTACAAATACAGTCTAGACAGATGCTGTAGTCTAAAGAAAACCAAAGAACCAATAGATTGCCAGACTGGTTGATGATTTATGCCATCCTCACACTTACCTTAGCGAGAGGGCGATAGTTAACTAAAATAGTCTATAAGTAACGTCAAATATATACAGCTTGTTTAGCACCATCGTATCTATTCATTAGTGATATAGAGTTGTCACCTTGGTGTAAGACGCACCAATTATTTAGACTGACAATGTCTCCAGACGACTGAAGGTAAACCTAAATTAAGCTTACATCATTGTGAAAGTTCTTCCTCGGCTTGGATCCAGATATTTTGATCCCATCCTGAATACCCAGTTCCTGCTGAGTGTGCAACCTAGACGAAGAATCGATATATATATTTAGGGGTTTTAATATAAATAAGAGTTTAGACAAATTTATCGGCAATATATAAACAACAATGCACATTCGGATTCAATCAAAATCTGTCAAAATTATATTTTTGAAGATTTATTTCTGTAAGGTTTGTGTAAAAGTTTATTTTTCTCGATTCCTGACAATATAAATTCATTAAGGATTTGAGAAAATAGCAAGAACTTTGATAAAATATTTATAAATGTGTGAATAACGCCATTAAAAATCGAACTTGTATCGCCATTTTATCACGAAGGCACCAACCATCCCACAACCAAAATTCTTGTTGAGTATTTCACTAACCAGTTAGCTCGGAGCACCATCTCTTTACAAACTGGGTCGGTTTTAAACACATTACTCGTCTGGCAGCAGTGGAACAGTTCTCGCGGACTCATCAAGGAATATCTGATCCGCCTTAATATCCGGACATCGGAGTCTCTGGGAAGATCTATGGCGTTACCCAGCCATTTCTGTGCTTCCTCAAAGACCTCTGCTTCTGAACCGACGGCTAGCTCATCGTCCATCAGCAATTTACACATGGTAGCCACGCTCAGTCGATAATACCTCTTCCATTGGTGGAGCTGAGTAAAATTCTTCCGAAGAACTTTGAGAGCTTGGTTATAAAGTGGGCCCCCTTCTGATACTTTGTCTATCAGAATGAGTGCCTGTTCGGGCGACATGTTATCCAATAATTCCTGCCAGGTTTCTAATATCCCTTGACATCTTAATTTGCTGCTCATAAAAAGGAAGTCTGAGACAAGATCCGGTCGAACGTTCAGCTCTCCGGTGTAGATATAATTAAGAAAAGCTCGAAAAGCATCCGGCTCTATCCCCTTTATTCGAATTTCTAATGGCAGTTTGAGGCGTGTGTTGGACACTTCGTTTAGAAACAGATTCGAGAAGTATGCACTCTGGCTTGCGAGAGCTATACGATGCGTAGGAAAAGTTTCGTCGTCGATTTTAATATGAACGTCAGCCATACCTTTATCTAAGTAAAGTTCTTTGACATATTCCCCTAACTGCGAATAATGGTGAATTTTATCTATTGGCTTAGTTGATAATTGGTGTAAGGCTGCACGAAGTCGAGGAGATGAAGAACTATCTATCTCGTGTAAACTGAGAAGCTGGTCGGTACGGGAAAGTCCGCTTAACGCCGTTGATTCCCGAGATCGCACGGGTCTAAGTACGTTTTCTTGATCCATCACCATCACAGGGCCATTTGAACGCTGATCGTCATCTGTATAAGAGACGGAAGATCGGCCATCCGACGATGGGCTAAATGAAACTAAAATATACAAACAAAGTTATAAATAAAGGCAATAGGAAAATATTCACAACATCACTAGTAACAAACTATCAGACAATAGAAGCTGGGAGGAGGTGCACAAACACGATGCACAAACACGGAGACTATAAAATAGTATGAATATAATATCAGTTGTTAGTCAGACCAGAAGTCTATTAACTCAATACACTTCTGGACGAACTTATATAGGTAGGTCGGTGTGGGTCATCTGTTTTTGAAAAAGGCATATCAAAGTGGCCGGAGTCATATCGGGGGAAAACCCAACAAAGCATACTTACCACCAGCACTTCGAAAATTTGCGTATCTGGGGGGTATATATTCAGGTACCGTTCTTCTACTTGTGGTAGAACTGGCGTCGAAGCCACTCGTCTCCGAACTTCTACGAGAATTCGCGGTGATATAATTCATATCCGAATCAGAATCCTGATGGTCACGTGGCGAAACACTGTTAGCGTTGAAAAAACGTGACATATTCAACTAAGTGTCAACACATGGCAGCTAAATGTTTCATCAATGCGATATCAGTGCTGTACAGAATCCATCATTTGGCGCATAGATCTACGGTTAGCTATTGGTTACGTTTATGACGTCATAATTACAATGTCTACGAATACTCGCTATAATAGACAGCGTTATAGATATATTGTAACGTCATGCATTTTTTACGCTGTGTTTTAATTGTAAAGCCCGGACGGGACGCGACGTCGCGTCGCTTGGGTCTTATTCACACTGGGCGCGCACGACACGCTCCATTCCTATGCTTTAACATTGGTTGACTCGCTCAGGCAATGACGTCACAATGCAAACGAATAACGTCATAATGTTACGTTAGAGAATACGCGTCAGCAGCGCGACTGTCGCGCGAAGGTAACATCTAGTATGAACTTTATTACATAAAAAGTAGTGTTTTTTCGTGCAGCGCGACAGTCGCGTCCGATGTGAATTGGCCTTAAGTGTCACTCATTTGCTGGCGGTGATCAAGACATTTTGGTTAGTTATCGTCACATGATCAATTATTACTTAACTTATCTCTACCAACAAATCAGAAGACTCCCGAGTTAGAATAGCCGGTGAGGTTCTGTATGAGTCGAATAGACAAAAATAAATCAACATAAGATGCCTTGTGTGTGTTTGTTTGTTCGACAGACAGTAACTTCACATAATCACGTCACAATGCAAACGAATTACGTCATAGTGTAACGCTATGCAGCAGGCGACAGCCACGTGACGTTGCGTCGCTTGAGTCTTGTTCACACTGGGCGCTGCACGACAGGTTTCATTCCTATGCTTTAACATTGGTTGCTCCGCTCAGGCAATGATGTCGCAATGCAACCGAATAACGCCATAATGTAACGTTAGAAAACAGGCGACTGCAGCGCGACAGTATCATCAATTATGAACTTTATTACATAAAAAGTAGTACTTTACATTATTTTCGTGCAGCGCGACAGTCGCGTCGCGTACGGTGTGAACTGGGCTTTACACGTGTATAGTGCTTCGTGGCGTCATTGTGTAGGGGTGATTTTGGTTTAACGCTAATTTACACCAAAACATACAATTTTCCGATTATAGACATCCGTCAATAATAAGGGCTTTATTTTTAGGCCCTCTGGCTAAGGGCAGTTTGTTTGAAAAGTAGCACAGATGTCTTAATTTACTACTGGAGGAAAATCAACTTTCAACGTTATGAAATCACTTCACGTCTTGATTGTGCTAGTGTCAATTATTGCTTGATTACACGGCCGTCATATTTAGAACTGAATTACCCTCAAGCACGGCATTAAACACCAATCAATCAATTAGAAGGGTTTTATTCTTTAAACAGGTCAAATTTATTTGCAGAATGATCCATACGGGTGTCCATACAAATGAATCGACGTGCTATTGCACGTTTTGAAATTTGTAACCATCAAGTATATCATCTATAGCATTTTTTAAAGCCTCTATACTTTACAGTTTATGGAGGTAAGACGGCGACGGTTTTAATAAAATGGCACACTATGGTCTGATTTATAGCTTATCCTACTTGATCCTCAACAAATCATATTCCTTTCCAAGCAAGTCTATAATCTAAATTACAGTTAACTCCAGGGAAGTCGGTTATAGAATAACTCCTAATAATTCGATTGCTAAAATTGGAGAGAGTTTATCAGGAACTTACATCCATGAGTTTGGAATAATTATTTTAAGTATTTTTTGAGCATGCAAGGTCCGGTTTCTCGAAGCGCTATTGAAATTACTCCGCTATCAGATGACATCACGCCTTGTTGAAGGTCTGTCTAATTTGATATAAGCGATTTAACCTAATGTTAGTGACAATTCGTCTTTTGAGCAACTGTCCCCAGAAGTCCACTTATACTCTCATATATGAGGGTCCCCAACATAGTCGATTTGTATTATCATCTCGCTTCATAACTCGAAAGCGGACGGCTGGGAGGGAGCTTCCTGTTGCCCTGGTGTTCTCAGAGGAAAAGGGAAAACATGAAACCATACCGTTTGTGATGTCTGTATCACGTCCTGCGATTGTCTTGTATTTGTCCTGTCCTATTTGTTTGTTGTCAGTGGCGTCCATTGAGTGTTAAACCCCAATCCAACAAACATAACTCGAAACTCCCGTATAGAAATAATACTCTTCTATTTTTAGTAATAGGTCAGAATAACATACGCTACACGAGCTGATAGATATAGATATCTGATATACACACCCGGCAATTAGAATATAGTACAATTATTACTACAAAGCCAACATATTTCGGTTGATATCAGGTTTGGTAAGACGGACTTTAAGAGCTAATTCAAATTGTGTTAAATCATTTGGGTATAAGTTTGTAATAAATGAAAAAGAAAAACATGAAACTGAAGTAGTGTCAGTTTGTTCTCGTCACAAAAAAATACGAAAAGATATTCGATAATACTAGTAACTAACAGACGGACAGACAAGGGGCGATCATATAGTCTCTACAATAGGAACCGACAATGAAAGAGTAATTACTAGGGTATTTACCGTTCTATTCTATAGGAAATGAACCGTTAAAACCCTTAGTTAAGAAAGCCTATTGAATGTGACCACGCGAGAGACACATTCAAGCAGAATAAATCTCATATAAGTATTGATCTATTAATATACTTACCTGTGTTTCCTGACAGCGATAAGAAATAAGAACCAATACAGTATACGTTGATTGTAGTTTATAACTGGTGTATTTGTTGGCGTTTCTTCTGAACACTCAGTTGTGTGTACAATACAGGTGTTAGATTTTGCATTCGACGTTGACGATTTGATTTCGGGAACTGACGTTAAAGTGTAAACCTGCAACTGAACAGTACAAGAGTAGTGTTACTCCGAAGAACGGAAAACTCTTTTCGACGATTTATCTTGCCATCATCAGGAAAGTAACCGGTAACTGTTCGCTAAGAAAGGATTATTCTTCAGAATACGTTTTACAATTGCAGTGCGGATGTGTTCTTCACTCCGTGTATATAGGGTAATCAAAAGTTCAATGCGTTGTGAACCGGGGAACTAAATCTATGGCATTTTACGAATTAACACAATTATGTGACGTTAACATCTTCCCGAAGGATAACCTATACGCTCGATAGCAGAAATGAATCTGCCTGTATGTATGTAGTCTACGTTTTCACAGTTCGTAACCTGCATTTGAATAAAGACAGAAGCAAGACACTCAGTATTAAAGTACCGACGATGTGTATTTTGGACTAAAATGTGTATTTATTCATTGTTCTACTTTTGAAGTATCTGTGACATCGTAAAACCGAGACAACAAATAGCAGCCTGGTACATTTGATGTGTTTTCACGAATATTTCATCTACGATTCCGTTGTGAAGAGAATTTAAGTAACTTTTTGAAACGTCTGTCAGAGCTGAGAACTTATTTTTGTATATAACCTTGAGCTAGCGTGTGTGTAGAAAAAAAACGAATGTCAGCTTCTCGTGAAATTGAATTATTGGCAATTATTTCAGACTAAATACTGTCTTAACAAAGTGTGTACTATTTCAACATGACAGCACGACTACAGTCAAAATGTGGACAAGACCAATACAGACTCCAAACAATGCAGTCCAAAGGTTTAGACGTACAGACAGAGTTTTGTGTTCGGGCGTCAAAATTAGACTTAAATGTTACTCGAAAGAATGGTACAAGCGTATGTCAAGAAAAAGGTGACATCAATTTACAGAAGGCTTCAGAAGGTAACCTTGTACAGCAAAACGAGAACTCAAACCTCTCTGAGGTACACGCCTTGACTCCTGTGTCTATGGCAGGGTTTAGTCGTTTGGCGAACAGAAGGCATTCAAAGTTTACCACTCTTGGCGTGATGGGCAGAAAATATTTAAAGAAGCCTCCGCGGATTATTCCTGACAAGTCTACACAGTCTGAAAAAACACAAGATTTTGCGTCTGTTCCGGAATTTGCCTCTCAAAAAACTGAAGCGGTATGTAGCCAGACTCCTTTACGGGGTAAAGGTCGTCCCCAAAGATCTTCCTATGTACCTTCAGAGTTTGGGTTTCGTAAAATAAGAACCGACACATTCTCCGGACTGTCAAGAAACAAAAACACAAGACGCTCCAAACTGGAAAAGGATATAGCAGAGGGTGCTAGACGCCATATCATAGCTTGTCACATCGCTCCCACAGCTAGAAGAGGGTGTCGTGCTGTGGAGAATTACTATGCCCTTAGAGACTGCGTGTCGCCAAATGGGAGATTTATCCGGCAAGTGTCCACTAAAAGTCAAAATAGCACTTCGGCTGTTTCCATCGAGAGTATCAGTAAACCCATTGCGTCTCAACTTAAAGCATCCAAAGTGTCCATTACCGTTAGTGCCACGTCGATGGCAAGTCTGGAAAAAGAAATATTACCGGAAGTGATAGGCAGAGTTATTCACAACGCAGGAAAATCTCAAAAACTGTTTGAAATCGTGTGATTGGGAAAGTTCAGTGGGGCATGTCATATATCACTTTTATAGTATTTGAAAATTTCTTAAAACTTTGCCCAGTAGAATATGTATTATGAAACGATGGTGTTTTAACAGCGGTTAAAATTTCTGCAATAAGGTTTTTCTGTGTTTGTAAATAAAGGCATTATATTTCGTTCTGTATATGCTAAACATTTACAAGTGTTTGTTGATTGTTTTCGTATGGATTTTTTGGTAAACACTTGCTTGTTTTTCTTGTTATCATACTTTAATACCATTTTGAGGGTTCATAGACATTATGATTGCTCGATAGGCTACATTCTCGATGAAGAAAACATTCTGAACATTAAACTTTCTCAACGCTCTGGACGGTCTCACTAAACTGAACATTATACATTATGAATGCTCGAGACATCCCAATGAGCTGAACATTCTGAATGTACTATACGTTCTCAGTGAGCTGAACATTCTCACCATTATAGACATTCTGAATGTTCTATACGTTCTCGGTGCTCTTAAACATTCTGAATGCTATTGGCAGTCTCACTAAGCCGAACATTATACATTATGAATGCTCGAGACATCTCAGTGAGCTGAACATTCTCACCATTATAGAAATTCTGAATGTTCTATACGTTCTCGGTGCTCTTAAACATTCTAAATGCTATTGGCAGTCTCACTAAACCGAACATTATACATTATGAATGCTCGAGACATCCCAATGAGCTGAACATTCTGAATGTACTATTCGTTCTCAGTGAGCTGAACATTCTCACCATTATAAACATTCTGAATGTTCTATACGTTCTCAGTGAGCTGAACATTCTCACCATTATAAACATTCTGAATGTTCTATACGTTATCGGTGCTCTTAAACATTCTGAATGTTCTGGACAGTCTCACTTAACTGAACATTATATATTATGAATTCTCGAGACATCCCAAAAAGCCAAACAGTTTGAATGTTACAGACATTCTGAATGCTCTTAAAATTGCCACTATGTGAGACATTCTCAATGTGTTAGACATTCTCAATGTGTTAGACATTCTCAAAGTGTTATACATTCTCAAAGTGTTAGACATTTTCAAACAGCTGAACATTCTCACTGCGCTAGACAATCTAAATGTGCTTGACATTCTTATGATTTACAAAGTGATAGAGATTCGTAATGAATATGTTGCAATTCAGGATTCACAAATACCTAGCTAGTCTTGATTTGGACGAATTATTCAAAATTTAACTCCTGGTACTGACTTAAATTGTAAAAATAGACCTCGAAAAGTCAAAAAAGATGATTTCTGAAGTTTATTCGGTGTTTTATTTGGATAAGGTGTTCAGTGCAAAATATCCCGAGAGGTTCTCAAATCGTTCTATATTGTATGAAATCAGACACTACTCTATGACCGCTTCATTGAGATTCTATACCTTAAGATATACCATTATACATTATACATAATGCAACGGAGACAATCTAGTAAAGTCGCACCTCAGACATGAAGCCCAGTAAACACAGGTTACGTGCTGCAAGTCACAAACAGTTACGCGTGGTTTTAAAAAAATACTCAAAGCTTTAGGATATTTATTGCATAAGAGTTAGACAATTGTCAAAGATTATTAAATATCGTAGGAGCGTGACCATCTGTCACCAAGCTCTTTGTAAGAGTACAAATCTGATATTTTCATGTGCGTAACATCGGTTTGGGGGTGGTAAGAACGGTCATTTGTCACGTAAGACAAAACGTGAATTATTAGTTCTGTGTTAGGGTCAATGCTAGACTTAACCCTAAATATAACCCTGACCAAAACCCTAAACAGAGCATTTAAATTGACGTCATATAAGACGGATGGATGACCATTCTTATCCTGGAAGAAGTGCAGCCGCCCAGTCTCCGTATAAGGCTGTCGAAGGACAGATGATTGGTAGTTATTCCAACCTGCGAAATGAGATTTTTTTTTTCTGTCAATATTTGCACGCTTTTTAGCGTAAAAAGGTCGACAATTTTTGGAACAGATTTGCACTAAAGTTTGTCAGTTTGGTGTTCTCATAAATGAATGTTTTTATTCAACAGTCTTAAAACTGCAACGAAAATACGGCACTGCACCCTGGATCTAGTGATTTAACTAAAACAAACAAGACCAGAGTAATAGCATAAATAATATATATCTATGACAGTGTATAGTTAGTGATAAATTATTTTGTGGTGGATTTTAACTTAATTTACTGATATTTGAAAAAAGTTGGATTTATGTGATGGCGACATAGTGAAAAGGGTTAAGTCTGTATATTTTGGCGACAGTAGACCTCGTAACCCAACCCTCAGGACTCCTAGTTCCAAACATTGAAAATGCCTGTTTTCATAAAATTCAATTAAGTCTTGAGTAGGCTTGAGGATAATCATTGTCCAAGGAAAGATTCGAAAACTAAGAGATATTAAGCAAATACGAGAGAATTGTGTAAACTCAGTATCTTTACGGATAAGACCTCGTTTAAACACGCTGGGGAAAATATCTGAATCGAGGGACACACGAGATACTGGAATATTTTCAATAATTTCGAACTGTTTACCCTTTTAATAATAGGATAAATATTGCCAGCTGTACATGTACATCAAAACGTGATTATTTTCTGGTCGCCCTTTTGAAGCATTAAGAGAGTCATTAATCGCAATAAAATCAGATCCAAAAAGCTCCCCTTGTATAGTTGGTCAAGGCTATTATTAACACCCAAATGTCGATAGTACTTAAAGGGGGATAACTCTCAATGAACTGAAGAATTGTTGATACGAAATGCGGCTAAGCGTAGTCTCGTAACTCTGTATTTCCTGGAAGACTTTGACAGCGTTGGAGATCTGTCAAATTGATGTAACAAAAAGTTCAGCTGAAACCAGCCCAGTCGCTTAACTCACTGATCTGAAAGACTACTATTACGCAATCGATAAATCACAAATTAATTTGTTTGAAAGGCGCTAAATTTGAATGCATTCAGAAAGCTAAGAGATAAAAACAGCATTTAGAGCTCATTGGACAACGAACCTTCAACGGTAAGCCTTTTTTTGTTGTTAAATTTGCCGTTAAAAATACTTATATGGCCGTAGTTTTACTTTAAGATGCACAATAAAAGCACATCATAATTTTAAAACACGTCCAATTCGTTCTATAGAAATGTAAATGTTAAAATAAGTGTGTCTTCATGTTGTTGTTGTTGTTGTATTTATCAAGATTAGAATAGACATGTAGGCCTACATATTGAATGATTTATCAATCGGTCTTTTGTAATATTCTTAAGATGAACACATTTGCCTTCAAAATAAACTTTACCATAATTTATGGTGATGAATATTATTGTAAAAACATCTGTCTGTCAACACAAGATAACAAGTCATCAAAATACAATTTAATGTATCGTCCGATCACTGGTTTCAGAACAGCACTGGTTATTTTCGCTGGTCTTTCTGTATTTTTTTACAGAATGAAGTAAAAATGTAATACCAGTATTTCTTCAATAACTTGGAGAAAACAGCATCTCTAAAGACCTGTCTGAAGGTTAATAAGGACACGTTTAAAACAAACACAGGATTTTCTTAACTGTTCGAATGTCTTTATTTTTTTATTATTATATTTTTGCAATGAACACCTTTCAATTAGAAAAATAGTCATTGTTTTAACCTTTCCTCTATTCTTCACAGGTAAAATACAAGGCAATGAAAAAAGGATGAGGTCATTAGCAAGGATGGTGACAATAACACTTATCCAATGTTTAATAACCCTGCTATGGTTGGGTCTACCGGTGTCCAGTCAGTCTTGTTATCCCTGTCAATGTTCAATACAGTACTCCAAACAGTTAAACAGATGGATGAACAGAGCAGACTGTGCAAACAAGGGCCTGACAGAATTTCCTGAAAATCTGCCGTATAATGTAGAAGGCATCGATATTAGTCATAACAAACTAAATTATGAGAGCCTGGAAAATATTGAACAGTACACAACTCTTCTAACTTTGTCACTAGCCCACACTGGAATAACCAGCCTACCCAATTATGTGTTTAAAAACCAGACACTAATGAGAAACTTGGATCTGTCGGGCAATAAACTTCTAGGACTTCATAAGGAAACATTCAACGGTCTTTCATCTTTGCGAATTTTACTGGGCCTTAACGTCTGGTATATACAAGGGAATAGTTTCCATGGAGTACCTCAACTGAGAGATTTGGATATAACCTTGCACCAAACTATTATACCGGAGAACTTGTTCCATGGCTTACAAGTGAAGAAGTTATCGTTGACTCTAGTTTCTGCAAAGTTCCTTCCACAAAGATTATTCCAAATTGCCAATCACAGTTTACAGGAAGTGAAATTTACTGGTCTAAAAATAACACAGCTTCCTGAAAATCTGTTTGTGGGTTTGGTCATGTTGCATGGAGTGAGCATAGAAACTCCCAACTTACATATCATTCCAGAGACGAGTTTTAAAGGGCCAAGTAACCACATAGACAAATTAGCATCGGCCCCTCTTAATCTGGCTTCTATCACATTAAAGGGCATGAACAAGCTGCCTTCAGGATTATTTGAATATCAGCAGAGCTTGGAAACTTTGAAGATGTCAGAAATAGATGAGATACCCAGTGACGTCTTCGCACATCTTCAGACGCTCAGTACTCTGGAGTTATCTGGGTGCCAGCTGAGTGATGTTCCTATTCTTCAAGAACTTGGTGGTTTAAAGACGTTAAATATGAGCAACACGAATCTTCAGAAAATCATGCCAGAAATATTATCAGGACTTCATTCTTTGAAGACTCTGGATCTTTCTCATAACAGCATTTCATATATCCCACATAATGTATTTCGAGATGTTGGCATAAATTTACGCTATCTTAATTTAAGCCATAACAATTTGGAGAGCATTCATCCTCTAGCATTTGATAATGTGCTTGGTCTAAAGTCTCTAATTCTGGGTAAAAACAAATTAAAATCACTCACCAGCGGACAGTTTTGGTCCCTGCGCAATTTACAGTACATTGATCTCTCGCATAATCTCCTCAATGCTGTACCAAAACAATTGTTTGCCAAACATGAAGATTTAATCTCCATTAATCTCTCATATAACCAGTTACGGGAGATCCCGGGCAGTTTATTGGCAAACACATTGGCATTAAGATATTTTGATGTAGCAGGTAACAAGATAGTTTATCTTCCACCAGGCATTATGCAGGCCTTTGATCTTCTTTCGTTTGAGGATAATCCAATACACTGTGACTGTATAGTGTACGCCATGTTAATGAGGAATCAAAAGTCTGAGATCAAGGGAGAATGTCACACCCCAGCAGAGCTAACTGGCACCTTATTAAGAAGTCTAAACATGTCAACACTCTGCGTGATCGATACCAGTACAGCACCGGCAATTACAACAGAAATACTAACTACTGAATTGACCACTACAACCACTACAACCACACCATCTTCAACAACAACTAAACTGAGTATGCCATCCAGCACTCATCTGCAGCCCACACCCCAACTACCACCATTCACCACACATCCAGGCTTAGACTTGTTTACCTATTTGGAAACCAAGACTGTGAATAAGCAGCCTTCCAAATTAGCTATATTACAATCTCCATGGTTCCAGTCGGTTTTATCTCTCAGTATTATTGGTCTTTTTATCATGGGTTTAGTCGCTTTGAGGAAACTATCACACAGAGCCAAACGCAGTGGTGTTTATGAGGTTAATGTTTGCAAAGGAAACTGAGAAGTTGTATTAATAGGATTCGACCATCCAATGCCACAATACTTTGATTTATTAGTAGTATAGTGGTTTACACTACAATAAATCACTAGTGTAGTGTGATTAAGAGTACACTAAATGATTTTCACTGTGAAGTGATACAAAATGGAACAGTTGGTCAGCATAACAGTAATTTTACCATCTGCTGCTGATAATACATGTATATTAACATCAGTTGACAAAGTACAGTAAATGTATCATAAGACAGAGTACTTTCATCGAATATGGTTCTTCTGAAGGTCAGTCAGCTCATTTCAAACATACCTTGGCTTATGTCGGTTTGTTAGAAGAGTAGCAATGCTGTCTTTACTTAGCACTGGAGGAAAATTAACTTTCCAACATTATAAAAACGCTTCACATCTTGATTGTGCTAGTGTCAATTTTTGTTGGAAAACACCGCCGTCATATAAGTGAAAAACCCTTAAGCAAGGCATAAAACACCAATCAATCAATGAGAAATAACATCTGTCCACCAATGTTAGATGTATCACAGGTCAATTATCAGAGCTAAGGCTTCCACCAAACTTATCAATTGTGACAATTGGATTGACCAGTGACAAAAAAGGGAGCAAAATTGGTTACTTATATAACAGACAGTGCCACCTAGATCATTGACTAGCAATGTAATTCAACTGAAAATTCAAATCTTGCTAGTGATTGACAATTGACATATTGTCAGTTATATGAGTAGCATGTTTATCTCCCCTTTTTTCACTGTTCAACCCCATTGAGGGCCACATGTTTGTACACAGAACTAATGATAACTGATCAATCAGGTTAAAACCAGATCAAATTTATTTATAGCTCCCTTATATTTTATTGTCACCTGATGCCAATCTAACAAAATCGCATGGAAACTGTGTAGCCTTGTGTAACATTGCCGTATATTCCTGTTATAGGATTATATGGCAATGTTATACATATGTAACAAGGCTAGGAAACTATGTTGATTGATTAACCAATCAGACAGCTGCTTTCTTGCCATTGGTAAAGCTTAACTGGGGTTGCACTGGCAAGTGAGTTTATGCTTCTACTTGTGTTTACTGAATCCCAACATTATCTGGCTTTTTATTGGTCAATAAACAGAATGACCTTTCCATAACCCCACAGAACTTTATATCATCAATCACTTTTGATTATCTTGTATCTACAGATTGATAATACCAAGGCTCATTGATATTAAGGTTTTTTTTAGGGGTTTTAACCAATAAATTATTGATTTATTGTATTTATTTTTACAGTGAATTCTGTTAACTTCATGCTGTTCAATGTAAATATAACCCAGGTCTTCAATGCCAGATAAGAATCTTTGTCAATAAACCAAATTTATTTATCCAGATAAGACTATACCCAATGGTAGTTTAGGAAAGTTGATGTTTAGGGGTTTGTTTTTTCAGATTGTAACAATATTATTATTTGTAAATATGTGAATTATTGATTTATTGTATTTATTTTTACAGTGAATTCTGTTAACTTAATGCTGTTCAATGTAAATACAACCCAGGTCTTCAATGTCAGATAAGAATCAAATTTATTTATCCAGATACGACTATACCCAATGGTAGTTAAGGAAAGTTGGCAAGGGAGGTAATTTAATACTTGCATGGTGGTCTTCTGCTATCAAAACATTCAGGATAGAGATGCTTTGAAATGACGTCACAAAGATTTATCCATTGTGACATTTATTAGCGAACTTGCGACAAATCTCAACTGTTTTGACGTCAGGGGCCCGCCTGCAACGCCCACTTTTTGACATAAACATTGCAAAAGACATCAAATTTTGGGACAAAAAGGCAACTGTATGTTTATATAAAATTTGTTATTCTGTATATATCATTATGGAAATTATCTATCTAAAATAGGAGTCGCATAACACTGACGAGGCATCGCAAACAGTCCTTTGGCAACAGAACATTTAAGATTTGTAGCCCTTTTTAAAAAACTTTTTTTGAGATTTTATTTCTTTTGTGGATTGATTGTTTCGAGTTTTGCCTGCAAGGTAATTCCACTGATTACGGCTTGCTAACACAAAGTGAAAGCCACACTCCTGATACTTATAACGAATGAGGACAAGAAACACAGCATGCAAATCATACTGTACTAAGACTGATTACCTGAAGCAGAAGTCCATGAAATTCAAAAAAGACACAAATGTAAATAAATATCACAATTTTGGATTTCAAAAAAGCAGAAATTCAAACTTTCGATTAAACAAGAATTCAAGATTATAACGAGTATTTTAACGAGAGGGTGATACAATGTACAAATAGTTTTTCTGTAAATATAAAAAAATTTCGAATGAGATAGTATACATACATTTTTTTTTTTTAATTTTTCCTAACTGGCTTAATATGTACTTAAATACTCATGACTAGTGCAGACAACCCGATTATAATACAAAACAAAATTTAGTTGACTGAAAATTCTCTAAAAAATACAAATATTTCTACTCATTTACACGCCATATTTCTTCAATAGTATTTCTGATTTGGGTCCTTGATAACGTGCATACTTATTCAGCATGTCTTGGTTTAACGGGCTTATCGTTAATCAATGAGAAGATGCCATTCATTTTTGTCTGTTTTGTCCTTTAAAGCATATAATTCCAAAGTTCTTTAAATGGTTGTCAGATTCAAGAGGCGTCAGTTGCTTCCTTGGCAGCAATCGTGTCTGCATGGTCAGGGCCAAGAAATTTGAAGAATATCTTGTAAGCTTCTGCAAACTGAAACTTGGCACGAGCGAAATAGTTCGTAGCAAAGTAAAAAGCTCCCAAGTTGTACCTAAAACAAAAGTGAAAAATGTGATACATAAATGCTACTGAACAAATATTGTACAATATTATTTTGTTTGTTTATTGTATCACACAGAATATCAGTCAGATTAAAATCAGCTCCACACTGTTTTGGTGTAACAGACCGGTCATACTTCTACAGCAATGGAGTTTCACGCAGGTCAGAACTGTGGAGTTGACAATTACTGATTGTCCAATATAAAATAGCTGCCAATTACATGACGAGTCAGGGACCATCACCTGTTTATCATTACCAGGTTTATGGGAGTAGCTCTGTGTTTGGTAATTTGGACAAAACCAATCAATACTTTGTTTGTTTGTTTGATTGGGGTTTCACATCATCCTCAAGGGTATTTCCCTTATAGGACTAGGGTTTCTCCATTTCACACTACTCCTTACTAGTTTAAATGCAGCCCGCCTCCCTTTTTTGTACAAATGGACTAACCTGACCACCGCTACATTGACATGGTTTGGTCCATATGTGTCCAGTAGAATCCTCAGTGAGGTTTCAAAGAGACCGCCTGCTAAAGGATCATTCTGGTCGTCGTAAACTAGTCCCACATCATTGAGGATACCGGCTGTTATCGGATGGGCTGTTCCAACATCCCCCCTTGTTAGTTTCAGGTCTTCCAGGTAGAATTGTAGAGCCTCTGTCACACGAGCTTGCTTGTAACAAAGCTGACCGATCTAAAGAATGAAAAAGGAAATAAAACAGTTACACCTTGCAAAAACACAAGTACGCTAACAGTTTTGAGGAATAAATTACAAGTGGAAGCTATTTGTATTTCCTTCCGCCAAACCAATCGAAAGTTTGAATATATAACTTCAAGTTAAAGGAATAAATAAATTCAAAGGGGTCCAACAAAGTTTTAAATACACAATGTTTGCTCAAGGAATTACACCCCCTGTGTATATATTAAATTTATCAGTGGAACAACAGATTTAATTGATTGATTGAATGGTTGGTGTTTTACGCCACGCGTAAGGGTATTTCACTTATATGATGGTGGTGTATTCCAACAATAATTGACACAAGCACAAACAAGATGTGAAGTGTTTCCATAATGTTGGAAAATTAACTTTCCTCAATTGTAAAGTTAAGACAGTATTGCTACTCTTCAAACGAACTGTCCTTAGCCAGAGGGCCAACATGTTTAAAGACTTAAACAACATCAAATAGGACACCTTTTTAAATACCCATTTCAGACATCATTTCTAGCTACTTTCAGGGTTTATGGTAAACTAATTTGTAGAAAAGTTTAAACAAAAGAAAAAACATCAAATAGGACACCATTTTAAATACCCATTTCAGACATCATTTCTAGCTACTTTCAGGGTTTATGGTAAACTAATTTTTAGAAAAGTTTTGTTTCTACCTTGCTGATAATGGCGGCCACATAATGGTGTCTTGATCCGAGGACATGTGTGGCCAACTCCTGGGATCTGATGAACAGTTTCTGGGCCTCTTTCATATCCTTCTTCAAAGACAACACTTCAGCCAGTCCTAGTAAACCCTCACATAACTGGTGGAAAAAAATTACATCGCATGAAAAATGTTGTACATTCAAAGCAGATATAATTTATGAATGATATTTGTGTCTTTTAGAAAGTGAATATTAACAGTTTTTTTTCTTATTTGGGGATAACACTTTCTTTGTGTCGACTGTACAAAATACTTTTACATCTACTGAAAATTTAATTCCTTGAGAAAATAATCACAAAATATTTAATATTAGACATTAATATTGAGTAGTGTGTGTTGATGTTAAAAACTTTGTGAAATTTGCCCCAAGGCACAGGAAGGGCCCACTGACAACCTGCATCACTGCCTGAGATAATCAGAATTCACTCCACACAAACAAACCTTATTTTTAAAGAAAATTAATTTCTTCACATGTGTGTGTACTCACCCTGAGTTCCTCGGCTGGTGAGTTGATTTTAGTCTGTCTTGAAATAGCCTCTTTGTAATATCTCTCCGACCGGTCTAAATCATTCTGTTTCTCACAAACTCTACCCAATCTCTGTAACGTCTACAAACAAAGGTGATAAATTGATGGATTTCTGGACAAGCAGGAGTTATTTATTGAACTATAGAAAGCAAAAATAATGAGCAAAGACAGAAAGTTTGTTTGATTAATTGGGTATTGTAATGAAGTTCTCAAGGGTATTTCACTTATATGACTATGTATTGTCCATTTCACACTGTTTCGTGCTTAAATACGGTGGAAAACCGAGAAGAAACCTTTCACGACGTTATTTGATTGATTGGGGTTTTAATGAGGTACTCAAGGGTAGTTCACTTATATGACGATCCATTTCACACTGTCTCCGCTTAAATACGGTGGAAAACCAGGAAGAAACCTCTCACAACATCCCCCCACCCCCCTTTCATACATGTTGTGACCACAGCAGACCGTCTTTCAAAGATTAAATGACCTCCCTTGTCAACTTTTCCAGAGTCCCCTTAAAGAGTGCCTAATATTAAGTTTGTTTGTTTGATTGGGGTTTAACATCATACTCAAGGGCATTTCACTTATATGACGACGGATTGTCCATTTCACACGGTTCCTTGCCTCATTACGGTGGAATACCACCCCTGCGATTGCCGGAGCCACATCGTGTGACTCACTCATTTACCTGATGGTCGACAGACGGACTCAATCCTGTGAGCGGTAAATTGGAGTAGGATTAGTTAGCGCACACGCTACCATTAAACCACGGCTGCGGGCCCTAATATTAAGAAAAGTTTTCATACAAGGTTAAAATAAACAACAATGGATTAAAACTCCTAAACTTACATCAAGAACATCGGGATGGCAACAACATCTTCTCCAGGAGAAACTACAATCACTGTAAACTATACGACTGTGTGACTTCTCATACATACATTCCATATCAACCAATAAGCCTTCTAACACTCGTCTGAAATGAAATCACAATCAATACCAAAGTATTCTGTACGATCGATTGATTGATTGATGGTGTTTTACTACGCTCAAGTGTATTTCACTTATCGGATGGCGGTGTATTCCAACTGACACCTGCACAACCTTAAAATGTTAATTGTTTTGATAAAGTTGGAAAGGTAATCTCCCTCCAGTGCTAAGTAAACATATCATTGCTCCTCTCCGAACAAACTGACCATCGCCAGAGAGCCTGTTCTATATAAATAAGTGGCTTTAAGAGTTGGTACAAATGTTACATAATAAAATCTAAAACAGTCCCAACAACTAAATATTTGAAGTGTTTTAAACCAGATCTGAATTGGCCTCCCAGTATGTTCTTGTCGCATTGATTTTTTCTCACGACATATTCCTGAAATTAACACCAGTTCTTCACTTCAGGTGACACTCTCACTGTCTCCCCAAGTTTTGGAGAGCAGCTGTGTGATTGGCCATTCTCGACTAAGAAACTGCTGTTGTTTGATATATGATTTTGTCAGATCTGCACCTCTGCGTGATATCGCAATGTATTGATTGTGGTTTTTTTTTTCATTATATTTTTTTCGTGAACAGCCTGTATATACATATATATTCACTTGCATTTTAAAATTTTAACCATCCTGCCATATCCACATCTATGTTCTTATAAAATTATCTGTACAGAACATTTAACTGTCTTTATTACATCTAATATCAGCAATCAATATATACTTTGAATAAATAAAGAGAGAACAATTAGCTTTTTTATTTATTTCCTTGAACAGACAAAATTTTAACTTTTGTGATGACAACTACCTGGAAGCAGCAAAAAGTCCCAGCTCGAGAAAGAATTTCCCCAGCTCCGTCAGCATATCCTCAAACCATTCCGTGGAGTGCTTGTCTACAGGTATTTCCTCTATCTTACTCAGGTAGGCTTCTTCTGCTTCTTTGAAGTCGCCCAACTGAGGAGAAACATGAAGGTTCTATATAATTAGCTATTTCCGTGGATATGAAATAGGCTTTTTTGATCAATATTTTACACCATAATCAAGTTAATTACTTCACTCATGTGATGATTGACTAATTCATTGCTCTGCTTCAAGGATATGTGTAATGCTGTTTTACAAGGATATGGCTTATGCTGTGCTTCAAGGATATGTGTAATGCTGTGCCACAAGGATATTTGTAATGCTGTGCTACAAGGAAATGTGTAATGCTGTGCCACAAGGATATTTGTAATACTGTGCTTCAAGGAAATGTGTAATGCTGTGCTTCAAGGATATGTATAATGCTATGCTTCAAGGATATGTGTAATGCTGTGCTTCAAGGATATGTGTAATGCTGTGCTTCAAGGATATGTGTAATGCTGTGCTTCAAGGATATGTGATATGCTATGCTTCAAGGATATGTGTAATGCTGTGCTTCAAGGATATGTGCAATGCTGTGCTTCAAGGATATGTGTAATGCTGTGCTCCAAGGATATGTGTAATACTGTGCTTCAAGGATATTTGTAATACTATGCTTCAAGGATATGTGTAATGCTGTGGTCCAAGGATATGTGTAATGCTGTGCTTCAAGGATATTTGTAATGCTGTGCTTCAAGGATATGTGTAATGCTGTGCTTCAAGGATATGTGTAATACTATGCTTCAAGGATATGTGTAATGCTGTGGTCCAAGGAGATGTGTAATGCTGTGGTCCAAGGAGATGTGTAATGCTGTGCTTCAAGGATATGTGTAATGCTGTGCTTCAAGGATATGTGCAATGCTATGCTTCAAGGATATGTGTAATACTGTGCTTCAAGGATATGTGTAATGCTGTGCTTCAAGGTTATGTATAATACTGTGCTTCAAGGATATGTGTAATGCTGTGCTTCAAGGATATGTGTAATGCTGTGCTTCAAGGATATTTCACTGATATGAAGATGATGTTTAAAACTGGCCCTAAATTTAACAACTATTGGTCCAGATGTTTAGAGAAGGTTTACATTAAAATTAATTTAGCAAATTTAAGGTATGTTATAAAGAAATTAACTCTTATATATCTGAATGCATTGTTAAAGTCAGTGAAGGGTGCAATGCCAACCAAATCTGCAAGAAAATCCCACAAAAACTTAGTAAATGTGTGGATACATGCAAATGAGATTTAAGATGTATCTCCCCAAACTGAATAAAAATATATAAGACAAAAAAAAATAGTTATAGATAGAAAATGAGATTCAGCAGACTATGTCTTCTTCAATATGACTGACCACTTTCCATGACTTGATGAGGTCAAATTTGCCGTTGTCATTAGAGAGGAGTTTTCTGAAGACCTCTAAATTGGAGATGGTGGACCTCAATCTCTCTAACTCTCCAGACTTCGCCAACAAAAAAGGCAACTCTACCACCTGGCAAATAAAATATAACGATCAATTGATTGATTGATTGGTGTTTTACGCCGTGCTTAAGGGTATTTCACTTATATGACGGCGTTGTATTCCAACATTGATTGACACTAGCACAACCAAGGTGCAAAGGATTTCAATAATGTTGGAAAATTTATTTTCCTCCAGTGCTAAGTAAAGACAGCACTGCTACTCTTCAAACAAACTGCTCTTAGCAAGAGGGCCATAACAATCGAAAATTGATCAAATAAAATATTACAGTCACTGCAGTTATTGCATTTATTTGCATGTGTTAATATCTACATTACTGGCAAGAAACACTGACAAATCAGGACATCCACAAAATGCAACATCAAAGGCATAGGAGATAGATCTGCTTCTTGCTGCCCTCAAGCTCTGAGAGCAAGCTGATCTGTCTATCTTGCCCCTTACTATGAGGACACCAGGGTTTGGAAACTGTGACCGCGAAGGACAAAATATGGCGAAATGGAATTCGCTGCCACCCAGTGCAAATCTTGTGAAATGGAACCTGCTACCCCAGAGGTCAACGCCGCAGAGGTCAAGTCAGGTGGTATCAGTGCTGTGGCCTCAGAGGGGAAATCTGGAGGAATGGAACCTGCAACCACAGAGGTCAGCACCACAGGTCAGGTCTGGTGGTATCGGTTCCGTGGCCACAGGGTTGAGATCTGGGGGAATGGAACCCTAAGCCATAGTGGGGAAGGGGAGACCTGTGGATTGATGGATTTGAGTTTTACAACGTGTTTTAGGGTATTTCACTTATACATGTATGACGGGGGTGTATTCAAATAATAATTGACCTGTGGATTGATTGATGCATTTGAGTTTTACACCATGCTTAAGGGTATTTTACTTATGACGGGTGTGTATTACAACAATCATTGACACTACATGTAGCACAAACATAATGTGAAGAGTTTCCATAATGTTGTAAAGTTAATTTTCCTCCAGTGCTAAGCAAAGACAGCATTACTACTCTTCACATAAACTACCTTTAGCCAGAGGGTGGGGACCTGTGGATAATTTATACCACCAGCCACAGAGGCCCCAAAAGAACATAAAGTTTTTACTTTTGTCACACCTTTCTATCGTTAAGAGGGGTATCTGTGAAATAATCCGCCAGTCGTAGATAAGCCTCTCTCTTCTCCTCAGCTGTGGACAGGTATCGGCTCTCGACAGCCTGTCTCAGGTGATCGTGGAAGAAATTCAGAATACCATTTCTGTTAACAAGGCTCTCAATCAGGGACAGGTAAAATGGGGACCAGGTCATTG
This sequence comes from Mopalia vespertina, assembly GCA_030265115.1. Taxonomy (NCBI): domain Eukaryota; kingdom Metazoa; phylum Mollusca; class Polyplacophora; order Chitonida; family Mopaliidae; genus Mopalia; species Mopalia vespertina. Next base: position 28,267 of record JAQQZZ010084640.1, read on the forward strand.
AGTTAATCTGAAGAACAATGGAGAGTTTAAAGATCTATGAGACTACAGTATTATACAATGGATTTGACAACAAGAATTTTTTTAACAAAACAGAGAAAATAAGAATATCATATATTCGAGAAAATTAAGGTGGGTCACACTGTGAAACTCTATACCTCTGATACTGAGCTAGCAGAGAGGTCAACCGTGAAAATCATCAAAGAAGATTGCTTGTTTATTTGATTAGGGTTTAACGTCGTACTCAACGGTATTTCACTTATAGGTCGACGGAGTGTCCACTTCACACTGTTCCTTGCGTAAATAAGGTAAAATCACCCCTTGTGATTGCCGGATAAGTTCTAATATCTTAGAAGAGTGTCAGTTAGAAGTTAGATGTGATACAAAAATGACTACAATATAGATGACAATTGTGTCATATATTGTTTGCAAGATTTAAATTTTATGACAAACATTCTTTTCATGTAATAAGTAATGAATAATAACTTGAAAAACCTGGATGTAAGTAATAGCTGCTTGAAAATAATGTTTGAGTGGTGTTTTACACCATACTTGAGGTTACCCTAAATCCCCTCAAATTTCGTTTATGACCAATCCTTACTTCTTTGCTCGTTGTGACAATATTACAGCATGTCATCAAACAAATTTATGTTTTCTGAGAAATGTTGATGCTTTCTAACTGAAAAATTCATATTCTGCCTCTCAGTCTTTTAAATAGCTTCCAAAATAATAATTTTATGGATGAATTTGAGGTGATTCTTAGTATTATTGCGTATTTGACAATGTGCCTATAGGTGTAACTGGCAACAAAGAAGGCCTTGGCAAGAGAGTCACAACACATGAAGCCACAAACAGATTAGCTTAGCTTTGACCCTTAGTTCAGAGATCTCACTCCAACCGCTAGCCATTACCTGTAGGAAGTCAATGAGTTCACTTTCTGACATCCCCCGGTTTGAACACCAGATAGCAGTGGTTGTCTCCCTTACCAACCCAGCTCTGAAATAAATATACCGAGTTCAAATAATCATGTCACAAATTGTTAATCCATCACATTAATCAGAACAGTCAACATCAAAACATAGCATTCAAGTTATAATGTTGACAAAAGATATAGACAAAATGTATCTTAAATTATTTTTCCATTCATAGGACTAAATTGAGGGGCGACTTTTGTCAGAATAAAGTGGCACCCTCTATACATGTACATAGTGTGACTTGTAGAATGTTCTGAAATACTTAAGGTTGTTTTACTCATATAATTAGAAGGACTGTGGATGTGGATCATGTTTTTCTGCTGGAGATCAATTTCAAGAAAAAAACTGTTCTCATCTGTAAGACAGCCAAACATACTGTTTTAGTAGACGCAGCCTTCTGGCACTGGGGCATATTTTGCCTTCCCGGCTCAAATATATTAGTCAGCGATCTTACAGCCCGAAAATCCCTGTATCCCTGAATTAATTCTATACATACATTATAAATATATTATACTAATATAACACCATGAAAGTATTTATTTATTAGAATTTATTAATTTGTCATAATTTACTGACTAGTAATTTTTTTAGAAAATAACATCATATAAGACAACAGACGATACAACACATGAATCAGGACAAAATGTGAAAATTAAAAGTGCACGGCACCGTGACAGCATAGATTTGTTTGTTTCATTGGGGTTTTAACGTCGTACTCAAGAGTATTTCATTAATCTGATGACAGATTGTCCATCTCACATTGTCGGATTGTCCCTTGCTTAAATACGGTGGAAAACCAATACTAATGATTTTGTTTGTTTGTTTGATTGGGGTTTAACGTCGTACTCAAGGGTATTTCACTTATATTACGACGGATCGTCGACTTCACACTGTTCCTTGCCTTATTACAGTGGAAAACCGGGAGGAAACCTCGTAAAAACCACCCCCGCGATTGCCGGAGCCACATTTTGTGACTCATTCATATACCTGAGGGTCGACAGACGGACTAGAATCTGTCTACGGTACATCGAAGTAGGCTCAGAAAGCACACTCACTAACCACTGAGTCACGACCGCAGGACCAATGAGGCTTTGAGGACAAACTCTTTCTCTACACCATGGAAAAAACCCACAAAGATGAGCATACCCCAGTTACTCAACTTTCTAAAAACAAATAAATGATTAACACTGTCAAAGGCCTTTCTCTCATCTTAGAAACATAAAAAGGTGAGGTTATCAGGATGTGTGTGATGAAAAATAACCCCTCCATTCAGAATGTAAACACTCTGACCAGTGAAGTTACCAGCTATAGAGCCAAATTGTTGGCTGGATATATATAAGTATAGATGTTTCTGGCGAAGAAAAGAACAGCACATTCTGAGATCTTTGAGATGATGGAAGAGACAATAGTTGTCAGATGTTAGGTTGGCGGATTTGCTTTTCACAGCAGGTGTGATTAACACACACGTCATTCCCTCCATTATTTCTGAGCTTTAGCATAATAACACACCTGTCTGTATAACATTTTTAATCAGCTAACCTGGTTCCAGTTATAACGCGGATTGCTCATTTAAGATGTTCTGCAGTGGCTCATCATGCTTAGGCTCAGAAATAATGGAGCGAATAAGATCAGGTGTGAGATATCTTCATGTATTATCACAGGATTATGCTTAGTGGAGAAAACAGTTACTGCAAGATGTCTTTGATTCTTATACAAAGGGGCAGGCCTCACTAAGCTTTGGTCAGGCGTGTTGTGTACAATATAAATGTAAAAGTCGTTGCAGAGTGAACAAAAAGCATTTGCACTCTCCCCAAATCAGAAGAAAAATAGTGGATTTACATTTCAGGAAGGACCTAAACAGCAAAAAGTATAAAGATCCAGCAATGGAATAAAGAAACAGCACAACTCATAAATATTTCATGGTGCCGCCTACCCCTGATAATAAGTCAATTTCAAATCTCTCTGACCTTAGAAAATTGGAATTTCAAGTCACTCTGACCTTTAAAAATGTTAATTTCAAGCCACTCTAATGTTCGAAAATCATTGGTCATGAGGAAATGAGCCAAGAGGGCTGATATAGAATTTACATTGTTTCATTTCTATGGGTCCTTGCTATACTTTAACTTTGATTGCTGTAGACATCCCTCTTAAAATGTTATGAAGCACTCGAATGTAGAGCCTAGAAGTTCCCGGGTAATCAAGAAAAAGGATAGAATGTTCCACACATAGACTTAACATGGCTTAATTGCCGAGCTTCTGTGTTGCAATTCAGATAAAAATATTTGTTATTGCCAAAGCCCATAGGAACAATTCAAGTGCTTTTTAACCAACAAAGCTACACAACTAATTGGGTTACATTAGAAATATAGAGACATACTGTGGAAGCCATCTAACTTGAAAATGTTTTGTTCCTGACAGCCATCACTGATACAGCATTCCGCTTACAATAATACAAAGGTACATGTAATCAACTGACATCGGCCATCAAGAAATAAATGGAGATAAAAGCGGATTCAAAAATTTACCCTGATTTATTATTAGTTTGTTTGTTTGTTTGTTTGATTGGAATTTATTGACGAATTTAAGGTTATTTCACTCACATGACAGTGTGCCAGCCCAATGGGTGAAGGAAACCACCCCGGACACCAATGGCAATAAACAAAAACATACACAAGACAAATACAGGATACTCAAATGAAAATACAAAAACATCACAAACATATTGGCTTTCTGTTCCTCTTTAGCTCAGAAAGCACCAGGGCAACAGGACTTTTCCTCCAACCACTCGTGATTTGTTATTAGAGAATAGGGTTTATACTAGGCTCATCATCAATGACGACTTCTTCAAAGCTTAGAATATTCACAGGACAATCGCGGCAAGTTGTGCTGTATGGTTGACAGTATCCCTGATCACTATCGTCCATTCAGGCCACATATCAAGATATCTATTATTGAACTTACATGTACATTTGTGTACATGTATACATATGCTGAGTTGTATAAACCAAGCACACTGTATGCATAATTTGACTGATAACGGCTACAAGGGGGGGATTTGTGGAGGAGTATTCATCTAAATTTATTCTTTGATTTACAGAGCAATAGTATACAGAGAATGTGTTAATGATCATCTCCTAACTCTGACTCATATAGGCTTTCCCTGACAGTCCCCATATGATGCCTGTATGAATCATATACAGTGCCACCTAAGCTGCCCCCTACAGTATTGGAGTCAAAAGCAAAATTACTACCATAAAATACACTGTTTATTAATTATTCCAAGACCTTGTATGAAATAGACACACAATTCATATTGGTATCAAATTATATGTAGTTCTAGTAAATTGGCAATATAAGAGACACAGCAGTAATATGAGCTTTTTGCATGGGTATGTACAGGGGCTTAGCCAGAAATCAAAAATATGGTGACCAATCTCCTGCATATTAAAGTTTCTTAAAACAGGGTGTCCAAATGAGGCAATTGTTCACTTCAGGGTGTTCATTTGGACGGGTGGACGGGTGTCTGCCTAAGCCCTTGAATAGAACTATGTCAGAGAAGTTTCTATAATCAATTTGGTTCCGGAAATTGTATGGGCACCCAAAATATTACAAACCCAATCTAAACGTAATATCAACATATACATGTAACATAATATTTGTGTTAAAGTCAAGCCTAAAGGGGAGACAGAACCCTAATTATTAATCTATTACAGTTTCCCTATCTCCTGCATGTTAAAGCTTCTTTTGAGTATAATACCCCGATCAAACAAAAAATTATCTCAAAATTATGTATTTTCAGATCTATATACTGAGTTGACTTATGGACCACAGACAAGGGAATTTGGCGTAAGCTTATATACAGCCAGGTCATTCAGAAATTGAATATCCATAATAAAAGATGAGGTTAAGTCAGAGTGATCTGGACTTGCGGCTTACAGGAACACGTCCTCCCTCTGCATGTTCATCCAGCAGACCAGGGTCACGCTATGGCAGGAGCTATACCAAAGTTGCCAACACATCAATGGCAGATGAGATGTTGTTTTCATCCTCGGGGTCTCAGTTGACTTTAGAAGAGGCTAGTTTCGATGCTCCTTGGGCTAAAAAGGACAAAAGACAATTATTGCTTTGGTCTCCGGCAGCTTCTAAAACCTCCTACTCTGATAGACCTTCAATGAAAACTGAGAAAACTACCAGCAAAATAACACCTAAAATCAAGGATTCTATGTTGAAAAACAAGCACTCGTACAAGTTGGTGAAAAATCGGCCATCGTTTGTAGATGAATGTCTGTTTGGTCCTCGACTAGAGGAGCCTTCATTTGTAGCACCCTGGAATGTGAAGAAGAAGTCGACAGGTAAACAGATTCCTTTAAGACCGTCAAACTGGGATCATTCAGACCAAAGACCAACTTCTCAGACAGACCGAACGAGACGGTTCTCATTTAATCTTGATCTGACACACAAATCCCCAGCTGCCCGGTGTCTTAGTGCTCGCACACATGCTCAAGCCAGACCAGCATGGAAACCTTAACGCAGAGTTTAGTTCAGCGGACAATTTCAGCAATGTTTACAAACACAGGATTATATGATAGTGTTTTTTTATTAGAACTCTGGATCTCATAATCAGATATTAAGTAGTGCACAGGAAGCTTTTACCAGTACCTCTTATGAGAGCAGGTATACAATATCTCAGTATTTTGTAGAATTTTGCTTCCATTATTCCTCATTCCTTACAACAGCATGTCGACCTGATTTTGGCCAGTGCAACTCAAACAAGTTAGCTACTTCACTCAGCACCTCAAGGCTTGCTTTGTCTCATGGAAGTTGCTTGTCAGTCACATCCAAATCAATCTAAGCTCCATTGACAATGTTAATTGACCATAATACACCGCGTAAGATATTCAAAAGTGGAGAGGGTAACATGTGAATGGATCTCCTGACACAGGGCTAATTTGGAGCTGAAATTATTAAGGAGGATGTGTTATAGGCAGATTCATCGGGACCAAGTAAGCCTTAACCAACCATGTAAAGTGAAAACTTGTTTGAGTAATGGTGGTTAAACTTATCCCCCAAAAAACATCGAGAATCGGCAAAGCTGTATGGAATGATTGAGAACTGAAAGGTGTGGAACTTACTAAGTTGGTTATACTGCTGTATATAATATAAGTGAGGATGTTGCTGGTGAGGTTGAAAGAAGAGAAGTATTTTGAAAACAGTATTCTAGATTAGAAAGTGAAACACTTCGATAACTTTCCAATGAGAAAGACTGCCTTCAGTAATAGTTTAAGGTTTTAGGAAAGAGTATTGTGTATGGTTGGTAGCATGTATTTTGAAACTAACTATGAATTTGAACAGTTATTCAGAATTCTGTATAGTAATTGTTACAATATTATATTCAGTTAATATCTATCATTGGCAGCTGCCCTAATTTCCTTGCCCTAGTGTTTCTGTGCCCTCGGGGGTGGTTTTTACCAGGTTTCCTCCTGGTTTTCTACTGTAATTAAGCAAGGAACAGTGTGAAGTGGAAAATCTGTCATGATATAAGTGAAATACCCTTGAGTACAACACTAAACCCCAATCAAACTGTTAAATGCAGCACTTTTTAAGGAAGTGGTCAAGAATCTGGTTCAGCAAGACCCTGTACAGTTGAGGAAATACATATGTAGATCTTGTCAAAGAAACCAGAATCTTGGTGACTACCACAAGGGCTCATGTCTATTCTGATTGGTATAAGCTTATAATGCCGAAACAAAATCTTAATGTTAAAACCTCTGTTCAAGCCAGCTGTACAAGGAATGATCTATGGTTGTACTGAAACTAACGAAAGTTCTGCTTCATTACTGAACAGACAAGGCCCTCTGGCTAAGGGCAGGTTGTTTGAAGAGTAGCACTGCTGTCTACTATTAAGCACTGGAGGAAAATAAACTGTCCAACATTATGGAAACGCTTCACATCTTGGTTTTGCTAATGTCAATTATTGTTGGAATACATCGGCGACATATAAGTGAAATACCCTTTAGAACGGCGTAAAACACCAATCAATCAATCAATCTACATGGCAGTATGTTTTGAGCACCATCTTTACTCTATCTCTACCCCAGCAAAGGGCAGTGTCTTTTAATCAGTTATTATGTCTTAAAGGAGAAGACCACCCAAAAACCATATTCTATAAATAAGTAAAACTTTTTGTGTGTAATACAATACATTAAT
>JAQQZZ010084641.1:0-18721 GCA_030265115.1 Mopalia vespertina
ATATGTACAAAGGTGTTTCCCTTAATAAAAATACTGCGAAACGATTCTCCCCCGCCCCCCCCCCCCCCCCCCCCACAGCAAGGGACCGTATCCAACCATCGTTTGTGAACATATCGTCTTGTGTAGACTTTCAAGACGAACGCAAAGACGATATGAGTATATTCCTATGACAGGATAAGCGAGAGCACATGTTGTGCAAGTTAAGCTTCAGAAGGGCAAACTCCTATGTCAAGACATTTGAGCAGGCAATGGCCCCTTAGCAGCGAGATTACAACAACAACAAAGCAAAGCGCAGACTGCCAAAAGTAGAATAGCGACTTACACTCGCATATATTAACAGTCTACCAACGGCTGAAACACAAAACCACACTTTCTATTCTGAAAAATGCCAATCACGGTGACAAATTAAAAGTGAATATTATTTCAGGCGACGGGTGTATTCTTATTCAGTATTTTTTATTGTAGCCTACATTAGTCTGCTTACTACGAAATCGGTCGCAATTGTAGGCCTATAAAACCTGATTTTTTCTTCGCCAGAAAATGACAAATGCTTTGCGGAACGCGAAGATGGATGTGCTTCTGAGTAGATTGTAGTTTTGGAGCAAATTTATTGCCGCCAAATAGTCCATGAGGGAGATGTCTGTAATTGATGTATTCGATGCTTTTATTTCACTTATCTACAAAAGAGTTCCTCTCACCTTTATATTTTACATAAGCGAAAAAGATTTCCACATATGTCGAATGTTTTTCACTTCTTTTTAATTGTTTTTCACATAGTGAAATTCTTTTCAACATTTGTGAAATTCTTTAAAAGTCCCTGTAATAATACCCATTGACGCCGAGAGGTGGCAAATTGACCCCGTCGATATGCAGCGAGATCGCATCGTTGCATATGGCAAAACTTACAACTTCATATTGTCTGTAACCGATGTGTTTTCGCGATTTACCATATTGCGAGTTTTGAAATGCAAATCCAGCAAATGCGTGGCAAAGGAGTTGGAGCTAAATATTTGCAGAATATCGAACACCAACAGTTATCCAAACAGACCAGGGAAAATAATTTAAGGGTTCTGTGAAAAAGCTGCTAGAAAAGAACAACATAAAGACGATACAAAGCAGACCATATCATCCCCAGCACCAGAAAAATTGGAAACGGAATCACCGGGAACTAAGGAAGAAACTGAACTTCTGTTCTCAGACAAAAAAGGGATCTAACTGGGTAAAAGATCTACAAAAAATGGCAAAGGCCATGAACACCTCCCCAAATGTACGTTAGCAGGCATTGATCCAAAGGTGGAATAACCAACAGTAGAGATTCCCTCACAAGGGCACAGAAAAGCAACAATGCGGCACACAAGGCTTCTAGACGCTGTAACATACGGATGGTTAAAGCAAACCTGGAAAAAAATTCCACCTCCTGTTTACAAGACAGGAGAAACTGTGTGATTAGATTTCCAACTGCGGGGAAAAATTTCCGAGTGCCGGTACGACACTACGTCAAAAGCGGCATATCAAAACTGACCCCTATTAAGTGTTATTTAAATCCCCAAACGCGGCACGAAATAAACTATGAGTCCGCGTAAACGACATAACTAAGTGTTTCGCACGAGACAGAGAAAAATCGACGAAGGTAGGCAAAAGGGTGTCTTCGCTGTCGGACCAGATGGCCAACTTCGGCATTGATGTCGAATTGTGATTGGTATGACGAAGAATTGCGAGTTTTACCCCGGAAGAAGCCGGTGAGCATTATGTAAGTCTTAGAATTCCATCCACCTATGTTATGGAAATGTTGTGCCCTTTTGTCGGCTTGCTTGAAGCGAAGGCTACCAGGGATCTGGCAGCGTCTGGGGGAAACGATACTGTGACAAAAGCTGGGGGCAGTGGTAATGCGGAAACGACCGTGGGTGACACTAGTGAGGCAACGGTTGGGGTAACAATGATGAGGTAACATCTCATCATCGAATATCTGCCGAGGGGAATCAAGGAAAAAATTATTAAACACTGCCTTAATATATACCCAAACACACGCTTTGCCCAGTGAAGGGCAAATTCATTCTTCCTCTACATTGTGAACAAAAGTCGCCCTCCACAACTGTATATTTCTCCTACAATGTTGCCAAGCATATCCACACCAGTAGGTGTAAAGGAGATTGGTAAGATTTTCGGGACAGGGCAGCAGACTTGTCATGGAGTTTAACCGGATAATGACAAACCCACAGTGGATTAATGCCTGATTATACCTGAGGAATCAGCATTTGCGAAATAGAGCCATGTACACTAATTTATAAATTTATTTGGTGTTTTGCGCCGTACTCAAGACTTTTCTACTGATATGACGACTTGCTAAAAGTACTGCGGGAGGAAAATCGATTAGAACCCGGAAAACCCAAGCCGCACCATATGTTTTGGCGCATCTGTCCAGGAACAGGAGCGAATACTCGCAACCTCTTTGCTATGAAGTTTGATGGCTTGAGGGATGCGCCTTACCAGCTGAGCCACAGGCAGCTCCCAGGTTCATTTAGAAGGATTTCCTAAAAGTTTGGGGTGTAACAGGAAGTTGATGCGTCCGAGAATCCCGACTACTGTTCCGCAGCAAGAAAATTGACAACACTACCCCATATTTAAGCTAGAGTGTATGTCTGTGACTTGAGAGTTTACTTAAATCCAGTATCCCCACAAATCAATTTATCATGAAATAAAAGGACGGTATCTCCGAATACTGAAAGCAGAATGTTAGCATATTCATATTCTATGTTTCCGCAAACTTTATAATCAGGGATTTCTGATGATGATATAATAGTTTCTGCTGGTAAAAGCGCTTTGCTCAAACTGCCAAGCCTCTCAGCAATGAGGTTACAAATTCGCTCCCGTATCTGAAAAGATGCGCCAAAAAACATGCGCTGGCTGCGGCGTGGGTTTTTTGGATTATACTCGATTTTCCTCCCACAATAATTTTGACAAGCCGTCACATCATAGTAAGAGCTGCCACCAATGCCAGGCTTATCACGAAACCCTTTATGATATAAATTATATTTTTTTAGAAATTAGTGCAATTAAGTTTTTCATATAACTTAGGCATTGAAATTTGAAATGGCTGAAATTGACGCTAAATGAAAAAAAAGTTTCATTTAGCGCAGCAAGCATACGCTCAATGAAATTGTTTTGTTTTAGCGTCAAAACTTGACGCGATATGAAATATTTTGCATATTGCGTTGGAGTCCTTCCGGTAAATTAACAATTGTTCATATCGCGTCGATTTTTCATTTATAGTTGCAACAACGGTCCATCATGTGAAAATAGGTGGTGCGACTCGCTCAACATAAAGCCACGGCTCTCGGCCATATTATCGAGCGACACGAACGCCTGATTATAACATTGCATTTTATAGTTGTGATACACCTGTTTGAAATATATATATATATATAGCAATAAGAAAAGGAAAGACAACATGGTTCTAACTATTTCAGCTATCATGTGATAGTTTCTATTGCGCTTCATGCTTTACTATAATTGTATAAAACATCTCCACCGAAAATAAAGCTAACAAACAAATCTGATACGTTGAGAGAAACTGGGCATTCGTCCAATCAGATAACCTGTTACATGATCCACCTTGCTGGTATGTGAACTCACTGGTTATGTGCCAACCACTGTGTTTATAGCCCTACCTGACCTATGTTCTTAGTTCAATATACATATCTTCCAGTTTACAACACACATACCTTACCTGACGTAAACAGTCTGTGATGTCTGTACTCTGTAGTATAGATTCTGAAAATTGGTGCTGGAATTAAAACTAAACATCAACCGGTTGAGGTTTTTCTTTACTGTTAAAATAATCATCAAATATCGGAGCTGGTCACAGACAGTGGTTTAGAATAAACAAAAAGCAAGTCCGCCAAAATTGTGCTGAGAGCAATGATGCTTGTCATAACTTAATGTATTGGTAAATGGCTGACGATGTGACATTAATTGATTAGTGACAAGTTTTAACTTGATTCCCACTTTTAGCCTCCACACCCTAAAAGTAATTAATATTTCAAAGACGCCATTATTATGTATCTTTAGTTTGTCAGTTTGAAACCCATTACATCCCTGTACATGCGATGTTACAGAGTGAAGGGGATGGAAAACAATTACATAACTTATCGATAAATCTTCTATTCCCGTGTACTTACTATATTTGGACAATTTGTACCCCCATATTCATATATACGTGCCCTGTTCCCAGTACACTTCAGGAAATTGTTTTCACGTTCTTCAGACAGGCTTCGACGATACATTACACAAAACTATGTTAAGCCAGCTGAAGCTAAGTTTTGATACTTAATTACTTTGGGATATCAGGAGATTTGAAACTGAGGATGACACAAATATTAAACTTAATGTGCTAAGTTTACACCTTTCACAATTTCAATTTGTAGACATTTTTCGCTATTTAAAAACCGCATTGAAATTTATTCTTTTCAGTATGAAGTTTATTTTTTTGGAAATGCGTGGCTTTAATACCTTTAAATTAAGTGGACCGGCCACATGAGTTAAGTCCATTTACTTAAACGAAAGGCTATACCGTGGCCTGTGACATGTCTGCCAGTGAAAAAATAAAATAACCAACTTGGAAAACAGATTTGCGAAAAACTATCACGTGACCTTTCAGTGTGAAGCAAAACGTATGTAGATATATTTGGCGGCGTCTCTGTCCAGATGTGCAGTCAATAAGAGCATTTTATAGATATAATCTTCCTTCAGAATCAGATGGAAGATTGACATGTAAACACAAGAGTCAGTCAGAGGTCTTCAAATCAGACGACTCAGACAGGATTATTCATATTGATCCATTCTCTTTAATTCACAGACCATTTGCTACTGAAACGTAAAATATCCGCAGGCTTCCATTCTAAACTCTCCATACTGATTCCTCAAGCCCTGGACCTTGTCAGACATCATTGACTTAGTGTGCCTCAATGTAAACCGATTGCTTTAAACTTCCCATGATCTGTAAGTCAGCTTCTCCATTGTCCCAAATCTTATGCCAGCCTTAGCGAGGGACCGACACGGGACCAACGGTCAAATAACCAGTGATATGTGTACTTTGCCTGTACTTTATAGTGGTATCGCGCCCGCAGTCATGGTTTAGTAGTTAGTGTTTAGGACGTCTAATTCACCTTCCTTTACAGGATGGAGTCCACTTGGCGACCTCAGGTATATGAGGGAGTTACTGTATGTGGAGATCTTCTAAAAATTTTCCAAACTATAGCCACACTAATTGAAATATCGAAAGCACAGTTAAGCACTAATCAACAGGGGAAGGCTGCTCAAAACTCCGTTAAGTTATGGCGTTGGGTAGCAGTGAGTTTCTATTATACTGTGATATCAATTATATTGTGAGGCAACGTCTATAGCTGCCCGATACTAGGTTGATGGAGATTTCAATAAGCCTCTCATGTAGAGGCATGTTTATTATCATTCGCCGGTTAATGAAATACCTAGATAACATGGAAATTCATTGAAAAAATCTAATTGGTTAGGTAGCCGCAAACTTGACAAAAGAACAAATTATTTCGGAGAAAAACTGTTTTGTTTCCTCCGTTGTTATTAGAGACAGATTGTAATGAATCCGATTATATCACACGAGTGCTCGCTGTTTTCTGATCGATTTGTCACAGTTTGTGTCTGGCCTAGTATATGTGTGATCTTTGCAAGTTATACCTTTACTCTACAACTAGGCCAAAGGGCATTTTTACGCAGCATGGTCATTTCTAAAGTTGTTAATAATGGTATGTTATATCTAGGATTAGTATATAGTCTATACTAATCCCAAGTTATATAGATTTCCGCATCAAATCAAAATAATAAGTTCTAGAATTCTTGGATATTTGCCTAGATCACGATTATTGTTTCACTGACTTTAAGAGTACTGTCTAGCAGATATACCCGCTACAGGGAACCGATTTTCTCTGCAAAATTACAATATAATAACAGCTTATTCATTACTGCTATGCCACTGGTTTGTTACGAAAAAATTATATCTTATATTAAATAAGCGATTCTTATGATAACGCGATGGATATTCACAATGCACTAAGAGTATATCAGGTAAGCTTACAAATACATCAATTGGCCTATTGCCAGTGCGTTAGCCTATTGACTAGGTGAATCATGAAACAGTTTATCTGATTGGACTATAGCTCCTAGTTTGCCTCAACATATCATATTTAGCCAGCTCTGTTTTCATGACCATGCATTCGTCCATTGTCGGGCTTATTGACAATGCAGATAATTAAAAAAATATACTCGAAGCTGACGGCCACAAAGACCTATAAAAAGCAGCTGGAACGGTAAAAAAATCTGACTACTTCTGTTTATCTCAGTCTTTATTACAAATCAAACCAAATATTAAACTGGGTTAGAAATTTAACGTGTAAACCTCTGCGATTAACTCTGTATTCAACACAACCATGCGACATTCCTTGAGTTAATTTGTAAGGTGCTATAGCCAAACATTGGGGAATTCATCAATACGTTTCTGGCTTGGGTATGTTACATTTACGGAACGATTGACACAACGGAAATAATATCAAGTGTGTTAAACCATTAAATACCTTTGGGATATCCGGTTTATCTCAATAAATGCCAAACGACAATCGGTTCTGTTCTCTTGAGTATTAGTGTTAACACTCATCTATCTCTACCACTCACACACCTTAATGAAAAACACACCGTACTACCGTGTAGAGATCGTCCGAAGGAAGTTGATGACGTCAGGATTACATGAAAGAGAAAGAAAGCGAAGATTTTGTTTTTCAAATTATAATCATTTAAGTTATTTCTAGCTTCACTTCCTCGCTCACAGCACTTCATTAGCCAAAGACACAATGGAAGTAATTCGATTTAAGTTAATATGTTTAAATGCATCACAAAACGTATTTACAAAATAATTTTAAAACGCAAATTGATTATGCTCAGCCGATCTCTTTCAACATGGCTCAAATGTATTTCCCGGTTTAGATTTTACCTGATCACTAACATTTCCTTGCCTTTAAGTCTGCTTTAAGTGTGTTTACACAGCATCTCCTTGACAACGACTTTAATACACAGCGTTTCTCACGATTTTAGCGAATATAAGCTATCTATTAATTTGTTGAATTTTATACATTGACGTTCTTGTAAAGTCAATGTTAACCCCTCGCTCATCGAATTGTTGTAATAAATGTTTACTTGGAAGCAAGTCTGAGATGTGTCTATATGCGCCAAACCTATATTAGTTGGGTTAAGGTGTGGGAAACTCTTGCACTATCGAACATTGTATATGTTGTTTATATTGTCTTGCCAACATTTGGACACAATCGTTGATCACTGAGTGATGTTACACTGGTATGTACTATTTATTTCGCAAGAATATATCTATGTCATGTATTTCCACATACGATTGTGTACGATATGTCTTTACAGTAAAGTAATCATCCGACAGATTTGGCAGCAGACAACTAGATGAAAGAAATCAGACTATTGCCGTATGTGGGAAGTCAGAAATTAAGAGATTGTACATTTTCTACCTGTAGACGAAACACGAAGTAGTTTGAATAAGACAACCGTTGAGCGATGACGACTTTTCGTCGCCAGTACACCAAGACGTGTCCCTCTCTTTTTACTATATGTATTGAAGAGTTGATATAGTAAACTACTGCGGTGTGAATTACAGGACAGAGCTGACTACGAGAGAAACAAACAATAATACTAGTTTGGATACAATATTCGCTAAGTTTTACCTGAAATGTGGCAGTGATCGTTAATTTAATTCATCTATCAATATATGAATATGCACTTCGGGTTGAATATTGACGATGTTATTGCTGGTTTAAACAATACGTGCAACCCGGTGTTATCTCTCACTGTTCTATTTCGGCTACGGATGTGACATTCCTGCGGACACTCTTCTATCCAGAGCTACCATTCGCTGGTCTCCGTGTGCTCTCAGCTATCGTGGCAGGATTTTCTTGCAAAAACTTTGTATAACTCTTTGAAATTGTCTTCCTGAGATGATTAGTTATGGAATGACTGGTAACTTTTCTTTAAGATATATTCCGTGCAGAAACAGCTCTGTAAAACATTATTTCGACTGCGGAACAGGAAAAACATGTATCGATATAGGTAAATTACTCATCGATAAAAGAATTGTCGTTAGCTATATAGCAGACAAGTGTGTGGCACTAGGTTGACTCTCAGGCCAGCATAGTCAATGACTTTAGCAATCTTCATGGAAAGTCTATGGTGGAAGTCTTTCTGCTTCCCTGCTAAGTGCTCTCCGAATTCAAGAAAATAAATCATAAGGAAAAGTATCTCTCATTCGTTCAGTGATTTGAATCACTCTTATGTTTACGTGTCGATCTTCCATCTAAACGACGATCTTTCGTCTAAGAGATCTTTGCTGACTGCTCGAAAACGCCATCGAGACCAATCAATATTCTTCCTGGAGGCAACTGCACTGCCCGGTAACAGTCTGTGTGTATATGCTAAATAGTTATCTTGCTGATGGATAAATCAAAGTTCAAGGTCATTTAATCTATCACAAGAAAAGCAGGGGGTCTGACCGTTGCTCGGTTAATTCCAATAAAAAGTTAAAAAAAACATGCACTGATATCAATTATACTCCAGACTGAACACTGTAAATAGAAAGGGTTTAAACTGCATCCTTCGACTATGTTGGAACATGATGGAACATACTTTTTGATGAGTTTATAGTCGTTGTCTAGGTTTGGAAGCAAGCGCTTAAAAAATGACTAAAATAAGGGATATAAAATCGGATGAATTAAACCATTCATGGTCTCTGACATACTCGGTTGGTCCCAATAAATGACGACACCGTATCGGTTCGATATTTCCCGATGGAAGTTGAGAACGTCGGCGTTACATGAAAACTCAGCTATCTAAAACGGTCATTGCATTAGACTTGTCTCTTTTTAATTTCTAATTTCACCTTTTCTTTTATAAAATTAATCAAACGTGTTTGATGTTTTGATACTCTATAATGACTCCAACATTCATTTCATATTAATTATGTCATCTAATATGTTAACACAACATCCCCAATCGCAACAACTGTATATAATATAATCCTATATATGAAGATTTATTTGTGCTGCAATCAAATGTAAAATTACAGTTAAACACTGCGTTCATCTTATCTTAAAACAGGTTCAAAGTAAAGGAATTTTTCCGTTAGCAAAGATATTAAGTAACTTATTAGATTGGAAATACGCGTGTGATGTGGTATTATCTATACCTATTGAGCTATTGTTGTGATCACTCTCGCAGTTTCCAGAGATAGTGCATTCCATCTTGTGAGTTGTTTATATTGTTTTGCCAAAATCTTGTCAGAATCTGTCTCAACTGAGTGATGTATATACTGTTATGTAATACTGGTTGAGAGATATTTATCCAAGTAAAGTAGTAACACATATGACTGTGCACAATGGGCCTTTGGAGTAGAATTCAAACCTAAGCAGATTTCTTGGCAGAAGCCGTCTAGACGAAAGGAGTCAGGTAGAATTATTTGTCTATGTGGGAAGTCTTAAATGAGGACGTTAAAGATGCTTTTCCTGTAGGGAAAACACTCCTGAAGTTCCTATTAAAATCACCGGTGGAGCTATGAAGACGACCGGTCGACTACGTGAAGACATGTGGAACTCGTCAACTGTTTACTATACGCTCTTATTATATACTCTATATCCAAACAAACAAATTGTCTCTGTGAAAGTATTATGAGACCTGTGAATATATCCGATAGACAGTTTCAGAAAACAATTAGTATTTGGTCATTATTTTATCTTGCGTAAGACACAAAAGGTTTATGAACGGGCTGTTTTTAAAGTCGCGTTTGTTTAAACATTGGCCCACCTCTATTGTTAATAACATGGGAGCAATGTCGAGATTTGCGATTCCCAATTGTTGTATCAAAAGATATCTTGCGAGATATCAAACGCCCATTTCTACCGCCCCCCTATATAGTACATTGTTTTTCCACGTCGAAATATCTATTTGGTTCTTGTTTATATTTCAGTTAAGGTAATCACCTATGATGATACAACTCCCTATACATTGACTGTGGCGATATGTATTTGCAGATTAATGAAAAGAAACATAACCAATATTCATTTTTGTAAATTGACTTCTTATTGTGTAGTGCCACATCAAGTAGAGATCGTATTCGCTTGATCTATATTCTCCAAGATGAGTTTATATTATATTATCAAAGGTAATAAATTAGTGTTAGAAACGTATAAGTCGATATTTAGACCAAATATTTCATAGATAATACTTTAAGAATAGTAAAAATTTATAACCTATCGTCAATGACTTTCCACTTCCATCCGATCGTCAACACATCACGATTATACCGTCACCATCACAACATTATGTGGTAAAATGGTTTGTATGTAAACTTTTATCATAGAGCACGCATACTGCGTAGTGCTTAAACTTGATGGGATACTGTTTACTCCTATCTGAAACGATTAACACCAGTGAATTACAGCGTCGTGGATCTTTCCTGGCATAGCCAAGTGATATTCCCTCGGCAAACAGTACAGATTACCGACACACGAACTGATACAACGTTTGTGTTTCTCGGTCTTCGGAAATATCTAGCAGGCTAGCAAATGACTTGTTATACATTAATGTGTCGTTTTGTTCCAGGTGACTGATATCAAATTGTATTCCTTTTCCCCCTAAAGTAAGGTTTCATTATAGAGTAGAATTATTTTCCTGATTCGTGACATTACAACAGAATGTGGCAACATGGAAATTACCGACGTAGCCTGTATACCAGAGTTCTCCGAGTCGTATAACTATTCCAGCTCGTTTGCCGCGGGCTGCGTCCCATGTCGGAGGATGATAAGATCCTGAGTGGCAGCGCGGCTGGCAAAATGGTGTCACATAGCCATGTTCCTCTAACACATCACTTTGGCTCAATATTCTTCTAAACGGTTGGTCAGATTGGCTCGACCTGATCAACGTCGAACCCTGCATGATCAATTATTAATTCCATCGTTATTAATCGTTGCACCCAAAATATTTAAAACTGTGTGCGCCTCATATAGCTAATAGTCTGGCGTTTATTTTCAACAAGTGTATTTCCCTTGGGACATTTCCCAATTTATGGAAGTTTGCTAAAGTCCTACCACTATTTAAAGCGATGCTCCTGGATGCGATAACCCCAATATTCCTTTGAAGGTTACTTTTAAACATACTTAAATATGATATCAACTTATCATGTCTTCATCTTATAAAATTACTTGAGGGTTACGAGTATAAACCTACCTACGATTACTGGTAGTTGACATTTTTTCTGACACTATTCATGACGTCACGCGACTTGTTACAGTGACCTATATAGGTCATTGGTGTGAACTGTCAGAGGTTTAAACAGTCGACTCTATAGGTCTCGTGACGTAGGCCCCCTAGTGTGACAAGAAAGATATTTGTTGTGAAACTTGATGACAACTTAGACTGGTCAGGTCATATAAACACTATCTGTAATAAAATCTCATGAAAACTTTTTCTGCTTAGAAATATCAAATCATTTCTACCTTACGATATTAGGGTAACATTTTTTAACTGTTATGTTTTGCCTGACATCGATTATTACATTACCATATGGGGAAATACCACCGAAACTAACTCCAAACGTATTGAGCGGCTGCAAAAGCGAGCTGCGCGTCTGATTCTGGACTGTGATATGTTGACACCCTCTTCTGAAATGTTTTTAAAATTTGTCTTTTAAATACCGTGTAATGTTTTGTGAATTTGTTTTAGTATACAAGTGTTTGAAAAATCTTCGTACCCAGTATCTGTGTCAGCTATTTGAACAGAAGTTATCAAGAAAGACTAGCTATACTGCTTATTGTCAACTTAAAGTTCCCTTTTCAATGACAACATTACGTAAGAATATGTTCAGTGTTGGTGGAGCAAATCTATGCAATTTATTGCCACTGAACTTTAAGTCTACGGTCTTTCAAACCTCTATGTGCTAAACACGTTTTTAATTTATACATTAATTCTGAATAACTCGTATGTATATCATTTATACTTATTTTTGTTTCTCTTTAAATTTATCTTTTTAAATAATGTATTGTTGTTTACATGTATTATTCTTTGTTGTTTACATGTATTATTCTTTGTTGTATGCTATTGTTTTAGCCCACAGCGTATGCTGATCGCTTGTCCGTGTTTAAATAAAGATTTTTTTTATTATTATAATACAATCCAAATTGTTAAAAGTTAAATTATATAATATAGGTTATTCCATCCTAGGTTATTGCAGAAGGTGGTGGCTGATGGATCAATTAAGTAGAAAACAAAAAATATATGCTGGGGAACAATCCCCAACTCAACTGAACAGAATTATTATTTCGTTTCCTATTTAAGTATACCCCTGATGGAACCCTCGTTACCTGCCCCTGTTGGTTACCGCAAGAGGGGTCTCGCACTTGTTGGCAGTCCGTGGAATGTATGGGACATGAGGGTAAAACTTTATACGCCCTATGGTTGCATCCCCTCCCAACCCTATTAATTATAGGGAAAAAAACCAAAGGTTCTGGAAATTAATTTAAACGAAAAAATAAAAGAAAATTTGCCAAAAATTTCTAATAATAAGTAGTCAACATGAAAACAAGTCTGTAACAAAAATATCACCGTTTGCGTGGAATAAAACTTTAATAGCTACAGCAGGAACTCTTAAGATACAACAAAAATGCGGTCTGGTGACCTTCTGGTGGAATGCACCAGACAGTAACAGGCATTACATTTAATTAAAGACAATTTTAGAGTTACCTCTAGCCGTAACACCACATAGATCACTTAACAGTATTAAGGGGATCATTCGCGACCGAGGCAAAGGCCTCTCTGATCTATCAGAGGAAGAGATCTGTACCGAGCTCGGTGATCTTTTCAAAAACGAGGGTACTACAATAAACTTAATACTTAATTACTACAGTGCCAGACTACATCTACATTGGTCTTTACAGGATGAGGGTATATACCTCCATCCCCAACCCAACATGGTGCTTCGAGTGTCCGAAGTTCGTACACGGTAAGATCCAGTCAAAAGGTGGTTTGGTATGCTTTCGTTGCTCTGAAGAAGGCCACGAGGGCTTCAATTGCAACAATGATATTAAATGCTGTAAATATGGTGAGGCCCACATGGCATCCTCCAAAGACTGCAGTCATTTTATTAAAGAAAAGCTAATCCAAGTGATTAATTCAGAAAAAAGTAGTCAACTGGTGATGAACACCCTTCTGCTGTTGACACCAACCCCCCCCCAAATACAACAGACACACAAACCAAACACACAGTTAATAATTGTTATTAATGTAGAGAGCTGGTCTCTTCTCTCCGAAGCCATCAACAAGTAAATCCCTTGCGTCGGAGACGGCTGCTCTCGAGAACCGCTTCGAGGTAGAGATCTGGCGTCCTCACTCTACGGTGGATATCCAACTACTACCTCGGCCTCCTCGAATGAGGCCCCATGACGACTATCTGCAAAGGGGCGTCTATCTGCACCCTCGGTTGAAAAACCACCGAACACACAATATATATTTAATATAGTGACATATGTTAACACTTATTTTTCAGTTCAATTTGTTTATCTTGTTGATGTTCACTGCCAAGGGGACAACATTGCTGGCGATGTTGTCATCAGGTTCCGTGGCCAGATGTATCTATGTTTGTATCATGTAATATAATTTTAACAATTATGGATGCTTTGAGTAATTTTGTGGCTTTACGTAAAATAGTTTGGGGATATTTAACTATCTTATTTTTACAACTGAAATAAAAATATTAAATGTTTAATGTATTTTAACGCCGACACTTCATCCGTCGACACGTCATGATAATATGTGGATCTCGTCAACTATTTACTAAACGATGCTACTACATACTCTCTGTCTCTACAAACAGCTTATCTCCCGTGAGGCCCTTTAGGATCAGTCGATCAAAGTTCTGGTCTGCTACAGAATCCAATGATATATAGTGGTTAACCACGAGAACAATATATGACTGTTTGTCTTACCGCCTCTAAGTATTTTCAGTCCCACTTGTTCATTTATGTTTATATTTTCCATTGTTTGATAAACTGTTAAAATTTCTCCCATCAGATGCATAGAAGCTAACACCAACTATTGACGTTGTTTAAGATATAGATTAATCACTCAGATAGCTGCTAATAAAAATAAACTGTCAATTGTTTTGAGATAGTGCGAAGCGAAACTGATGACAGTCCATATGCCTTGCCTGTTATCTCAGTGATTTACGGTAAACAAATTAAAGTTTTATTTGTAACACCTCATATAATTATTATTTTTTTTCCAAAGCGGCAAAGTGTTCATTTGTAGCCTTTTAAGCATTAAAAATAAACCATTCACCCCTGAACACTCAAATAGATAATCGACCAAACACGTTTCAATTCTTTATGTAATACTGATTTCGTACATGTGTTAGAATTCTGGAGAAGACTTTAACTTGATGTCTACAGAAGTCGCTTTAGATATATAACACTAACATATGTGTAAGGTGTACATCGACCTTTTCTAGTATGTTTGACCGGCTCCACATTCTAAGTGTTTCAAACTAATTACAAAGACGACGATTATGTGCGCTTTGCATCTGTTGGAACTTGTGAGAAAGGTTGTCGTATGTGCGAACTATGGCACGGATGTTTCAGTTTACTTAAGAACCAAAACACACCCCATGACTAACATCTTCAACAAGTCGCTGTCTCCCGCGTACCAGTTGAACCTGTGGTTAGCGGGAGAAGTGTAAAGTAATACTGCAACATTGAACAGTGATTGTCTATTATGCCAGCTGTCTGGAACGGGAAAGGTAATAAAACACAGGGCTTTAGAGGCTATACTGGTGATTTCACGACATTACGGTCCAGTGACACTGATTAGTTTGTCTTTGACCAGACAAAATAAGTTAGAATTCTCCGTCTATTATGGCTTTGTTATATGACTATTCTTCGAAAGCAGATTTATAAACAATCATTTCTGCAATAGGTCGATGATTCTCACCACATGCCGACGAGATAAACCTAAATACCTTCAACACTATATCTGATACACAAAATGATGTTCTGCTAATTTTGAGTAATTTGAATTGATCAAAAGCTACTGGTCCTGATATTACCAGCCAAAAACTTCTTTCCGTGGTAAATAAAAGTTCTCTTTTGTTTTTGTCGCCTTTTTAATCTATCTCGGCAAATAGGCCGTTTTCCCAGAGATTGGAAATGAGCATATGTTAGTCCTTTCTTTAAATCCTGAAGCAAAAGTGACTGCAGAAACTACACACCGATTGCGTTACTCCGTTGCGCCAGTAAAGTCTTTGAACGTACTGTTTTTTTTAGCATGTCTATAATCACATCTACTTTCACGTTTCGCCAAAACAGTCTGATTTCCTACCCATCCATTCAACAGCCACGAAAGTTTAAGACCTCTATCACCATGTTGTCAAGGCACTTGACGACAAATAAGAAGTACTATTTGTAAGAAGATACTGTGTTAAAGAAACCATTATTGTCTGGGTTTGAGAGTTATTTAACCGGTAGAAAATAGAAAGTGGTTGTCGGTGGATCTAATTCATCGATTAAAAATATAAATGCTGGAGTTCCCCAAGCGTCTGTCTTGGACCCACTTCTGTTTCTCGAATTTGCATATGTTTGGGGACGACACGTGTTTGTACATAGTGTCAGATAACCTTGTTAATGATGCCTGTACTCAAAAAAAGGATCTCTAAAGTGTATTGGATTGGTCAAAACAATGGTTAGTTAAATTTAACCCGCCTTAAACCGAATCTCTGTTAATATTGCTCAAAACTTGTGCTGTAATGCCATTCTAACATTTGACAATTCAGATATCAGTCAAGTCAATCGACAAAAACATTTGGGTGTAGTACTTATTATTTCTGCGCGCGTTGGGACGCACATGTGTCTTTGATACTAAATTATGTCACTAAAAAGTTGTCACTTATGCCAAACCTTAAATATAAATTTGACTCCAAATCCCTTGACATAATGTATAAGAATATGTATATGTTGTATGAGACAATCCTGATCACGTCTCTGGACAAAAACAAGAGCGAATTCAGATCGAAGCTTAGAAGATCACTACAGGAGTAGCTCGAAGTGCATCAAATCATAGGCTTTATTTAGAATCTGGTTTTGAGCCCCTGAAAAATCGCAGCAAAACACATCGACTAATCTTGTTTAATAATTTCATTTATAATGATGCACTCGAAAATCTACCGTCTCGGACATCAGAACGTAACCCATACGCGGTGAGAATTAAATTAAATTAAATAAATTGACAACTTTTTATTGTCGTACTGAGAAATTTCGTCAGTCTTTCTTCCCAGCAGCTGCTCAAGATTGGAATAACCTACCTAAACATATCACACAATCCACGTCAAGTGAACTTCTTAAAAAGCGTCTTTTTAACATGTCTGGCATTGTGCCTCCTCTGAGTCACTTTTATCATGGCCTGCGGATTATTAACATTTGGAACAGGCTGTAGTTCATTAAATGAACACTTGTTTTTTAATTTTGTTAGTGATAATCAAGCTTGTCGTTGCGGGCATAAATATGAATATGTCGAGCATTATTTCTCCAATTATGATAATTAAGTCAATATCAGACGTAAAAATTTACAGAATATTAAAAGTCTTACAAAAAAAATATGAATCTATAATAACTGTGAACACTCTACTTTATTGAATAAATGAAATGACAAAAGACGAAAAATAATAAACTTGTTGGCCATGTGATGGAGTTCACCACCTCCAAGAGATTCTTGTAATTTGTAGGCTTTTGGTAAAAATCTGTTAGCATACCTGGACATTATGTACACATTGAGGATTCCCATTCCCCACAATGTTCTTTTGTGTAGTATTTACTTCATATTACTGTCAAATGAGGGACAAATGGCATCGTTTAATTTCAATATAAATAGTTCATCCTTTAATAATCAGAGCCCCAGAAAATATATAGTTACGATTGTACCTGAAAAATGATCTTTATAGAGTATTTTTATTGTTATTTTTTCTAAAGTAAATAATATGCGGTCATCTTAACAGAAGTTTATCTGTGACACTGTTTAAGCATGGAAGTATAGCAGTATATCTGATATACCGCCATGGTTTAACTATACCAATACTTAAGAAATAAAAGCTTGTATATCTCTAAGAAGAACAGACTACACGTTTTCAATTCTGACGCCTCCGCATAATACACGAAAAGATCATGTGTTATTCAGAAAATAAAGGAGTTGATTTCTTCTTATTTTCTACGAAACCACAAATAAAAAGAGTTGTTCTTTGTGATTCGGTTTCACCTCCTTGGAAACAACGGATAATGTCATTCTATATGCGGATGTACCTTCAGGAGTTGTTTACCGTAAAAAAACTTTTATTTCTTAAATAACACTTTTCAGAAGTAAACGTGTGCACTTCAAACAGGCTAGGTAGCAAAGTACTCCATGGTTGACTGATGTAAATATGAAACACTCTTCAAATACATGGAGTGCTCGTGACATGTGCCCGTAGTGAGGGGAAGCATCCACTTCATATCCACTGCACATTGGAACTATAGATATCCGGTGTGCTTATTAGCTGATAAATTCTGAAACATAAGGGAACGGAAATTCGTTTCTAGGATTAGATTAAACATGGAATCAATACTGCCTTGTGAATACAAGGCATACTGGAATCAGTTAATTTAAATTTCCCTTGGCTGTTTTAAATATAGAATAAAATATAATAACATTAAATATAATATCAAGAGCATGTTCATGGCTCACATAGCTTTATGCTTCTTACAGAATAAATACTCGTATCCATAAAATGGAGAATAAAAAACCTAGATAATTCCTCCGCCTCGATGTTTATCCAAAATTCACGCGAAATAGTGCTTTAATATGCTTTTTAACTCAAGGATAGAGTTGATCGTGTCTTAATGCTCATTTCATTTAAAATATACAACTATGTTCTTATGTTGGATTATTTCATTTAAAAAAAATTGTCGAGAGCCATGGGTTTCTGTCGGGTGAAATTCAACGTCATGCTTTAGGGACGATGACAATAGCAATGGCTAATGTAATGTTTTTTTAAGTTGGGGTTTAAAGTAGTACTCAAGGGTATTTTATTTATATGACGACGGATTATACATGTCTTACTCTGCTTGACTCAAATACGGGAAGAAAACCTACAGGAAACCTTGTAAAAACCACTTAAGTGAGCGGGAGCGGCCCTCATATACTTGAGATCGACAAGGGGTCTTGGTCGTGTGAGGGATACATCGCTAAAAACATAACCAGGGTCGCGGTCGCGACTACTGGTGCCAAGCCTCTGTTCGGCTATACTAACAACAGTGTCATGTTACAATCAGGCTCTTGTGTCGCTCGACCCTGGCCATATAGTTAACCAGTCGAACGACTACTATTCATTATCTGTACTGATTTCCCAATTCCTTTATGAGCATTAGCTGTTCGTGATTCCGGATGTTGTACAGGAGGATTTACTGCAACTTCTCGAGACAAGGTGTGTCCTGACGTAAAACTCTATTCCACACTTTGGCCATATTTGTAGTCAAACGAGGAGGAGTTATTCCTCATAGTTCGAGTAATCGGCAATGTGCAGCAGCCTGTAACCATGTTGCCTTATATTACTCTG
>JAQQZZ010084652.1:0-18719 GCA_030265115.1 Mopalia vespertina
ACCATCGGACTGATGGTAATATCGGATGTGTTTGATAGATACACCATCGGACTGATGGTAATATCGGATGTGTTTGATAGATACACCATCGGACTGATGGTAATATCGGATGTGTTTGATAGATACACCATCGGACTGATGGTAATATCGGATGTGTTTGATAGATACACCATCGGACTGATGGTAATATCGGATGTGTTTGACAGATACACCATCGGACCGATGGTAATAACGGATGAATATAGCATATGCATCATCTGTTTAAGGCTAATAATTGATGTGTTATACATGGGTTTACAGTTTAGCGATATAGCCACGCCCACTTTCTGTTGAAACCCAAATGTTTTAGTTATTTACTGCAGAAATAAGTTAGTAGTTTTATGATTCCATTTATTTCAATACCAAATATCAGGTGCAGCTTCACGTAGGAACGCCCGATACCATAGAGTGTATATAAACAACGTTTTCGGCGAAATAACGTTAAGCTTATAACAGTCTAGCTGATAACCCTATTGCCCATAGCTGCTTTTCCTGGAGATACACAGTGCCCTTCTGTGGGTGTATAAGAGCATGGATAATTTTACAAGTGAGATAGACTGAAATATATTTTCACAGATATTATATCGTGTCATTTGTACTCCGATATATTTGTGTATAGTTCTTATATGATCACAATCGATGCCAGACAAATGGGTTACTTTATTCACAGGAATTTTTGTACAGTTCTAATACAATCGAAATCGATGCCCGACGAATATGTCATTTTTATTCAGAAAGATGCCCGCCGAATTTGTCATTTTTATTCAGAAATATTTTAGTATGGTTCTAATATAATCGTAATCCATGCCCGACAAATATGACATTTTTATTCAGAGATATTTTTTGATGGGTCTAATATGATCGTAATCGATGCCCGACGAATATGTCATTTTTATTCAGAGATATTTTTGTATGGGTCTAATATAATCGTAATCGATGCCAGAAAAATGTGTCATTTATATTGACATGTATCTTTGTATAGATTTTGTATAAACGTAATCGATGACACAGACGAATATGTCATTTTTATTTAGAGATACTTTTGTATGGCTCTAAAATAATCGTAATCGATGCCCGATGAATATATCATTTTTATTCAGAGATAGTTTTGTATAGTTCCAATATGTTCGTTATCGATGCCCGACGAATGTATCATATTTATTTACAGATATTTTGTATGGTCAAAGTTATATCGTAGCTAATATTCATATGTGTCAATGTTATTCGCAGATATTGTTGTATGGTTTTGGATGGTACCAGCATAAGTCTTTGGCGAGGCCCCAGTACAAGCCAACAGGCGATCGTATTGGCCACGTTGTTGCTTTGATAAAGCTGGCATTTCAATTGAGTATTTAAACTGGTTAAATTTCCAATCCTTTAAATTTGTGGAGCAAAAATTATACTAACTAAAAGCGTTTCATTGCAAAATAACGAAGCTACTGTAACTTTACTTTGTTTGTTTGTTTTGTTTGATTGGGGTTTTACGCCGTACTCAATGGTATTTCAGATATAAGACGACGTGCCAGATCAATGGGTGAAGGAAACCGCCCTAGACATCACTGGCAACAAACAAAGACAAGACGGGACAAATACAGGACAATAATAGGACACAATACAAACACCACAAACAGATCAGCTTCTTGTTCCCGGAGAGCACCAGGGCAACATGAAGCTCCCTCCCACCACCCGCTTACTTTACTTTGAGACAATACATGTCACAGAATATTGTATTGGCAACAAGCCCCAAAAAGTTTATTTATTCAAAAAGTGCACAAATTAACCTCTATAAAAAAGAGCGAGCAATCTCCATTTAATTGCTACTTTATAAACAGTAAAGACAACGCATTTGTAACATTATATAGCTCTAGCAGATGGAATTAAATTTGTTATCTGATATATAGCCTCAAGGTTGACGAAATTTACACCGACAGACAGAACGAAGTAAGTAATAAAACTTACGCTCCAGCGCACATTAAAAAAACACACGACAAAGATTTTGTATAGCACGCAACAGTATATCTTCAGAACTAATTGAGATAAAATGTCAAAAAACAAGTGATAAGGAAAGTTGATGTATAGATACATACATGGGATTCAGGTAAAATATATCACGTGTATTTATTTATATGCGGACTAGTAGAGTATTAAATCGGCGAAATTACGTGTAGGCTATTATTTTGAGGCCGTGCAACCCAACTAAATATAAATTCATATTTGCAACTTATAGAGTGATCGTTCTGATACAGGCATGCGGGTTAATTAAAATCCCTGAAACATCTTGTTCTCTATAGATTTACATGTTGGCCTACATGGTAAGCGTTCGTATAGGTCAGTCAACTTCGTTGGCGTTTGCTGGCCAAACTAGGTCGGTTCGAACAACACAATCGGTATCTCTCGTGGTAATCTTCGCATAGAAATGGATTGATTGATTGTTGTTTTACGCCGTGCTTCACGGGTATTTCACTTATATGACGGTGGTGTCACTTCAACAATAATTGACACCAGCACAACCAAGATGTGAAGCGTTTCCATATTAATGTTGAAAAGATACCTTTCCTCCAGTTCTAGGCAAAGACAGCATTATTACTCGTCAAACAAATTGCCCTTTGCAAAAGGGCCGGATAGAAGTGGAAATGTTTTGTAAATTACTCGCTGGTATTATGCAGAAATTGTTGTTGTTGTAGTAATAATAGTACTGATTCACCGAACAAGTGGGCTAGGATAAACATCGTCACGCAATAAAAAGGAAATTATTCGAATTTTAGCAGAAAAAAAGGTAATGGGGTATTAGAGATCCACTCTCAGTAGTTCTTAGACGGAGAAAGCCTCAACAACAACCAACACTGCGTTAAGGTGCACTATTGGCTTTATTATCATTTAATTCAGGTAAAACATCACGTGACAATAAAGATAACACGTTGGTTGAAAGTCTGTAGACAAGTAACGCGAGAAACTGCGCGAACAGCCAGTTGTGCACCTAATTCCAACACTGGACGTTATCTTTCCATGTCACTCTGTCAAATTTAAACTCTCTCCTTAACTCAGTAAGACCAACATAAGTCATTGGCAAGGGCGTCAACTACATGTCCACGCTGTAAATAACACACCAAATGGACCGTCAATACATAATAGATAGAATGATTAGATCTTTATTTTAGAATGCGAGCACTAGTAAAAGCATTTGTTTTTTATTGCTTTTTATTTATATATTTTAAAAATATTAATTTACATTTAATATTTCATCTTTACACTCGTGTCGATTATCGATATTTGTTTTGAACGCCCGGATGAACATGTCTTACAATCTATATTAAAGCGTTCATGATTTTCCAGTGTTGAGATTTAAATACAACGTTATTCCAGTCCGCGTGTTATAGCTAGCTCAGTGTTTGTCCTGTCAGATAACAACGGAAGTATGCAAACATTTCTATATTTACACACACAAAAATAGTACGATATAACCACAGATGGCAGACGGACGTACATTGCAATGTTATAAGTTTAATTCTGTACATGGTCATATAGCTATCTGTAACTGGTAACGAGAGCGTAAATGTAACAGATCTAAAGGGCGTCTAGTTTTGACCTACTTTCACAGAGATATCGACACTCGATATACTGGTATGACTTGTTCGTATCTTTGGGTACGTTCAGTCTTAATGCAGCGACAATCATTTTACGTTCAGAGGTCGATTCTTTCACTTCACACAATGAATGTAGAACAGCGAACAGTTTACATCTAGTCTTCTCTTCATAGACCCCAGTTATCGCGGCGTCTATAGTAATACACATCTGTCCTGTTTTCATTGGTTGGTTTTCTTTGGATATTTTGGACCAATCGCTGCTGAGTGATTCCGTGAGTCATGTGCTTTACAGATACAGTGTTTTGACAGGGAATGAGGCTTCAATACAGTGAACATTTGACAGACTATATTACCACTGTTTATATCACCGCAAAAGAGGCGCGGACTTAAGAGAAACCCAGGAATAGTGACATGTGACAGGCTATACGCGGATCTGTGACCGATGACAACATACAGACATCGGTGGTGCCCTGTAGACGATATTTGGAGTAGATGAAATGTCGTAAGTCCTTCGTTGTTGTACATTAAACCTAGGAAGTTGTATTTAACACAATTACAGGTTATTCGGGCTCTCGCAGCTGTAACACAACACCGCGTGCTCCGCTGTCCTATCGATTATTTCTCACAAACGCTTTGTTATTAACTTATAGTCGTGAATGTTTCATTTGCTTTAGACATCACCCACGGACTACTCCATTAATTGAGCGTATTGCTTTCTTCTTGTTGGCCTATGCCGTATGTACAGTAAAGTCACAATCTGTAAATAGGCCTTCTACATCGCATTAAAAACCCGAAGGCTGCATACATACATACATTTATACCCGCCCTATATTTATACAGTATACTAGGCATAACCCATTTGAAGGATATCCGTAATGAATGCATATGTCTAATGCAATTGTGTTATCCCTTCTAGTTCATAATTTGCCACGTGGTTAAGCCCACGCGTGTATTGCGAAAGCCGTATTACATTCTGTATATAACCTTATTTTTTTAGTATTGCTATAATTTAATTATTCAATCTGAAATAACCATGTGGGTTGATCTACAGAGTTGACAACAATATCAAGATTAAATCAAAGAAATGTAATCCGGTCATTAAAATACATCAACTGAAATATAAAATATGATATATATATCCTTCTAAAGACCCAGGGTCTTGTTCTTTGTTAGTTTGTAAGGCCATTCAATATTATAGCTTCTGTTGGGCTATCTTGCGCGTTTGGGTGTTTGTCCACAGGGAAATTGGGATGGAATTTCTATTTGCAACTCTAAATGCATTGTATATATAAGATTATATTATGGTGAATAAATATCAAATCAAAATGAATAACTGGGGAATTATTTACAAACAAGTGATTTTTTACAGGTGTGTACGGCGGGGGGGGGGGGGAGGGGTGGCGGGGGCTTAACTCTTAAGGTTAGAGTAACATGTAAAATGTTAACAATTAGATTATAATGAAAACCTGACACTAAATGTTTCCCAACTCGACGTCTTCTGAAATATTTTCTTAACGAGCGTTTCAGAACTGCTAAAAGGATCGTGAGAACGTAAACCATCAAGTATATCTTATTGCAGTAAAGCTGTCAATAAAAGCGGGTTTTTTTCTCTCTGTTTTTTATGCTTTTCAGCATCGCAGGTAAGAGAGATTGTGTTTTATTATCTACATTTCAACCAGTACACCCTTTTAGCTGTTCTGCTCATTTAAGCCGTATTAATGGGACGGTTAACATTGCAACGTCGATATTACACCACATGCAGCCTGGTGTCATAAAAAAACATAATCCTCATTTATTATGAAATAATTGTGTAGTTATTAGCTATGATTGTATCAAGTTCTGGCTATAATTATTTATGTCATTTGGAGGATTTGTAGCAATCTGTCACGTTTTACTCCTGCTCGTCTGGTGTAGGCCTATATGGGAGGCGTAAAACAATTCCGAATTCCATCATAATTCTTGTGTGTGTTTCGAAATTCTCCTGATGGCTTTTAAGATGCGAATCTTAATGTCAACAAGCACGTATTTGTCATAGTCACACGCCGTCACGCACGGCGTTACCAAAACGCCCAGTCTTACGGCAATGTGAAACCACCACAATTGCGCGTGCGTAACGTTGCGCATGCTTGTGTGGACGCTAAAGCGATAACGCTGGAAGTTCGCTTATCACGCTTCGTCAGACCGGGTGTTCAGTCGCGACAGAGCTTCCAGTTGGCCTGATTCCTTCGGAGCTCAGGGGCTCTTGGGACTATCTTGTCTTGTATTTTGTTTCTTGTCTGTGGTGTAGAGGGTTGTTCTCTTCACCAAGTGTTCTGACTCGTCGCCATATGAGATATATAACTTTATCACAAAAATTAATACATTTGAGGGTAATATAGCCATGAGATATTTGTTTCTTGCAGCAGCTTTCCAACGCTCTGCTTGGTCATTTTGATACATTCCACGGACTACCACGGACTATTTTATTTTACAGCTTCGAATTTTTTTTTTTGCTCAGTTCCGAACAAACATGGCTGACCTGCAGTTTGGCGACCCCATCTCATATCAGTTACAATAACAAACCTTTGACACCTATCCTCTGACGTATGTAATGTAGTCACCAATGAATTCATCACAGGAAATTTAACACTTCTTTCTATCCCCATCGGTTTTCGTGACATTTATTATTGAATTTACTACAAAACTGTTATTTATGGGATAAATAGATCCTCAAATTCTAAAATATAATCGATTCTACTTCCTACGTCGAGACATTAACTCTAAGATACACACGGGCAGTCTTGATTTTCACTTCTTTTATTTGCTGCTCTGTGCCAAACGTCGCCCCAGACATCGCTGAAATCAATGCGCGATGACATAACGTACGAGAGTTGTCTTAGTCTCGTTCACCATAGAAACTCGCGAGCATACGATTGGACCCAGACATCAAAGTTATGAAACTCGGGAAGTATTTTTAAGTTAGTCCTTGCCGGAGGCTGGGAATAAATGAGAAAAATTTCATAAATTTAATATCCCCAGGTCACTTAGTATATATCCTCTATTTAAATATGGCGTTAAACCCCAATAAAACAAACAAAAAATGTTAAGACAGGCCCCTGAGATCAAGTAAGATAACGGTCCGTAGGTCATTTGAATTTCTCGAACGTTGGTCTATCTCAACGATTGCGACGAATTATAATTGCGCAATTCGATGGATTTCTTTTATATTTGATAACGTATTACGTACACATAATCCGAAAATAAAGTGAACCTAAGTAATGCATATAAAACATATAGGTTTTTATTGTTTCTCAGGCTTTCACGTATATTTTGGGGGCTACCATAGATAGATAAATCCGATCACAATTTCAAACTCACTGAACATAATGACATCTTTACACCACCTGACACGATACGCCAAGTTAACCCACATAAAAGCCTGGATTTTTAGTATAACTGGAGTAGAATGTCTCTTTGTCACATTCTTAAATAGAATCGATTCTACTTCTTACGTCAAGACCTCGACTCTAAGATACACCCAGGCCATCTTGTTTTGCACTTCTTTTATTTGCTGCTCTGTGTCGAACGTCGCCTCAATTAAATATGGAGGGAAATTAATGCGCGATTGCCTGGCATAGCGTACGAGGGTTGTCTTTCGTCTCGTCCACTAGATAAATTCTCGCGAGAATGCGATTGTCTTCATTATACACTGTACATACATGGTCTGTTTCCCATCAAAGTATTTAATTGGCTTCCACAATATCACCCGAGCTAATCACTTTTAAACAGAATACAGCTGCCGATAAGGAACCAGTTCGACAATAATATTGGATTTAAACATTGATAAGTTGATACAAATCGAACCAATAAACAAGGAAACCGTTAGGGGGCTACCTTAAAGCCTGGCAAACACCTGTGATTTCATGGTAGGAAAATAATCATAGCAGCCGCCAACTTTACTTAATAAAAAACATGGAGCACCTTCGAGATATAATCGCGTGAAAAACCCGAGTCCCATAGTTGTCGATATAACTTAATAAAAATGCATGACGCAACTGTAAACAGACATGGGGCATATACACTCTTAGAAATAATGGTTATTTGATGGTTCTTTAGAAAAGAGGATGGTTCTATCTAGAACCATTACGACAAAAACGGTTCTTTGATATAAGAAATGGACAAATACTTGGAACGGTTGCTGTGGAGGTTCCAAACAGAACCATAAAGGGTTACACAAGAGCTATGACTGAAGAACCGTAAAGGGCTCCATTAGAGCCATATTTTTTAAAAAGTGTATAAACACCTCTTCAACATGTATATGTAATTCAGTTCGAATCTTTCCAAATTTTCTTTCGTTACAATAAAAATATAATAGAGTACAAATATATGAGAACTAGTCAGTCTGACATGATATGTGACCAAAAAATTTTTTTAAAGGAAGGAGTCATAAATTCCTAAGTTATATAACTGGTTACATTCAGAATTTATTACCACATTTTTTTTAATTGAATTTTTTCTCATTTATGATATATAAAATATAACCGTGAAAAACCCAGTCACACGGTTGTTGATTTTACTTAATAAAAAAGCGTGGTCCATCTTTGAGATAGAACTGTATCAAAAACCAGAGTCACGCCGGTGTGTGACTGAAAGAAATCAATCAGTAATTGCCGGGTTTTTTAATTTTTATTTTTGGGAAGGAAAACACATAGGTGAGTTTTCAAACAAACCCACACCCACTAGTAACTTATTTTACTTAGCAACAAGCATTTCGTGCTCTCGTGATCTTAACACATTGACAAAGGACAACTTCGATTTGACCTGTGACGTCGTTTCTCATTTGATTAAAACTGGAAGCGGTCTTGCCCCCATGCCTCACGTACAGCCCACTTGGGTATAAACCAGGACCATTTTGAGTAGTGATATTCACTAAAACGGCGTAAATTGTGCGGTCGCAGCCAGACAAATTGCAGCTGTATAAATACACGGGGACTATGTTGCAATGTCATGCAGCTGTAGACCAATGCAATTCCCCTCAATATAGTGACAAACAAAACACGGGGAGCGTTTATTAGATCTGATTTTAATTAGATTGATACAGTGGCGTACATACATATTTATGCCTACTGAAGTTGACTAAAGGTCGTTCTAGGCCCCTTATTCGAGTTTGAATAAAGTAACTTTCCTTAACCATAACCCTATCTTAATTTTCAAGAGATAATTTTGAAAAGAGACTTCTTTGTACATAGCAAGGATACCATAGGACCAAAAAAATCTCAAATTCCTTCCTGGGGCGTGGTGAAGAAAAGTCTGATTCGAATTTATTTCAAATGAATGGCATTGGTACTCATTTCGATGAATGGTTTTGCTGAGTACTTTTCAACTATCGCCCTAACACAACATTCGAAGATTCCTTTGATCACCGACCCTTTTGATAAATACTTTACAGAACCTCTACAGAAGTTTACCTTCTCGCCAATTGATCAGCCCAAGAAGTCAAAATGTCAACTGTTAGCCTGATAACCTACTCCCTTCGTTATGGTGGCATTCTAATGTCTATTCCACAGCTTGTAGCTACCTCGGATTTTGTTTTAGTGCTGGGTTTAGCTTTATTTTCAGGGTAAGGTTTATTAATAACCCGAACCCAGAACTGAGAATTCACGTTTTATCGAACATGACGGGCATGCTCCCAAACAGTTTGGCTTAAGACATACTCACTCAATTCAGCAAGCCCTCACTTCTTCGTGTCACATTTTAGTATATGGTAAAGAATCCAACACATTAGAGCATTGTTACTGTTCAGGATTCCTAAAAAGCATTTGGCTTAATCAGTAATAGAATTCTTTTGTCAAAATTAGCTCACCGTGAATTGCGTGGAAGAGCAAACATATATTTTGAAGACTGTCTTGGTTACAAGGTTTTCAGTGGAACTTAATTTACACCTGAAACTATTTCGCGTGGCGTTCCCCAGGGATCTATACTAGAACCATTACTATTACTCAGGTATGTAAACGATCTGCGCAATTCTTCAGATTTACTCAGTTTTCTCCACTGTGCAGATGAAACAAGTGCGATGGTCAATGCTGGCTCAAGTCAGAGCTTAACAAAGTACATGGTTGGTTTAATACGACACTGCTTTCATTAAATCTCCAGAAACCCAAATATATGGCATTAAGAAAAATCTTAGAGCAAACAGAAAATATTCCTACCATTATACGATATATAGCTGGTGGAGACAAAACGAACCTCCAGGGCTCAAAATTGCTCGGTATTTTCCTAAACGCCCAATTAAATTGGCATGGTTACATAATTAAATCAGCATGAAAGTTTTTAGAAATGGAGATATCATCAATCGCATCCGAAATTCGCTCTACAAACAGACAATTCTTATTGTATACTATTCGTCACTACAGCGTTATATGTCCTATCATAATGTTCTTTCGGGCAATACCTAAACATGTCATACGTTTGCACCATCTTATCAACCCTTCAAAAAAGTATCGTCATTTATAATTAGTACACTAATCTAATATAATTAAAGATTCTGAATCGATACGTCGTGAACTATTAATATATCCTTCCTTTCAACACCAGGCTCTGTCGCTCTTTGCAAGCCCCTTAGTTTGGCCTTTCAGTTATTTTGACCATCGTCGATGCATTGTACATAATCACACCGTTTCTTTGACCAACGTGTCAGCTATTTGCATCATCACACAAGATAACACGAGTTTTATCTATTTATCATCAAAATATCCCCAGTTTCATAGTTCTCTGGAATTAAAATCGATTAAATTAACACCTTTATTCAAATTACGTTTAAAGAATTGTTAATTACTCTCGCAGTCCCTAGGTAACATATTATTGGGAAACTGCCGCCAAATTTCATTTATATAGTAACAGTATGTATTAAATTTCATTAATAAAATAAGTACTTTAGGGGATTTTATTCTCATCAGCTGTCGACATGTTTGTTCAAGTATATTCATCTCGTTTTTCTCGGGAATAAAGCTCAATTCAATGCAATATATTAAATTGTTAAGACATTAGTCATTATCTGTATACACTCTCTCTCTCTCTCTATTTAAACTGCTGACATTGAGTATTTAAACAGTGTAAAACAATTGTTTTTAATACTCGTAGGTATACGCTACAAAGCTGCACTTATTACATTGCCTCATTATTAACCCAGGGTTTATAAACATTGCGTCCGTATTAACCCAGGGTTTATAAACATTGTGTCCATATTAACCCAGTGTTTATAAACACTGCATCCGTATTAACCCAGGGTTTATAAACATTGTTCATATTAACCCAGGGTTTATAAACATTGTGTCCATATTAACCCAGGGTTTATAAACACTGCATCCATATTAACCCAGGGTTTATAAACATTGCGTCCGTATTAACCCAGGGTTTATAAACATTGTGTTCATATTAACCCAGGGTTTATAAACCCCATATTACCCGACTATTTATAAACATTGTGTCAATAATACCCAGGCTTCACAATAGTGTGACCATATTACCCGAGTATTTGTAAACATTGTGTCCACATTACCCAGGCTTTATAACAGTGTGTCTCTATTACCCGACTTTTTATTAACATTGTGTCTACATTACCCTAAGGTTTATAAACATTGTGTTCATTTTACACTAGGATTGATAACCATTGTGTCGATATTTCCCTAGGGTTTGTAAACATTGTGTCCATATTACCATAGGGCTTATAAATATATCACCCTTGGATTATAGCATTGTACCCATATGGCCATAGGGTTTGTAAACATTTGTCCATTTGACAATACATGAACGTTGTGTCCATTATATTATCATATCATTTATTTATATATTATTTGTGTTGTGTTCATTATTATTGTCGTGTTTTACCCACTTGGTGTCCATATTACCCTATGATTTATATTACCCGAATGTGCAAATTACCCAACAATGATATAACCCAAGTGGCCATATTACCCGACGGTTTATAATCACAAAGTAACCATTTTTCACCGAGGTTTATACCAACTTGTGACAAATCAGTTGCCTGTTTGTATTTTAAATTGGTGTTCATATGACTAGAGGTTATGTTTCCATAATGTCCATATTACCCACGAGTACCCATGGGTTTCTATTACCTAGCTTCCATATTACCCTAGGGTTCATATTGACGTGGAGTTCATGTTACCGTGGGGTTCATATTACCCGAGGGTTCATGTTACCCGAGGGTTCCTATTACCTAGAGTTCATATCACCCTAGTGCACCTATTACCCTAGCGTTCATATTACCATAGAATTCCTTTTACTCGAGGGTTCCTGTTACTATAGTGCAGCTATAATTACCCTAGCGTCTATTACCATAGAATTCCTTTTACTCGAGGGTTCCTGTTACCCTAGTGCACCTATTACCCTAGCGTTCATATTATCATAGAATTCCTTTTACTCGAGGGTTCCTGTTACTCTAGTGCACCTATTACCCTAGCGTTCATATTACCGTAGAATTCATTTTACTCGAGGGTTCCTGTTACTCTAGTGCACCTATTACCCTAGCGTTCGTATTACCATAGAATTCATTTTACTCGAGGGTTCCTGTTACTCTAGTGCACCTATTACCCTAGCGTTCATATTACCGTAGAATTCCTTTTACTCGAGGGTTCCTGTTACTCTAGTGCACATATTACGATAGCGTTCGTATTACCATAGGATTATTTTTACTCGAGGGTTCCTATTACCCTAGTGTACCTATTACACTAGCGTTCGTATTACCATAGGATTCTTTTACTCGAGGGTTCCTGTTACTCTAGTGCACCTATTACCCTAGCGTTCGTTTTACCAGAGAATGCCTTATAGTCGAGGGTTCCTATAACCCTAGTGCACCTATTACCCTAGCGTTCGTATTACCATAGGATTCTTTTTACTCGAGGGTTCCTATTACCCTAGTGCACCTATTACCCTAGCGTTCGTATTACCATAGGATTCCTTTTACTCGAGGGTTCCTATTACCCTATTGCACCAATCATCCTAGCGTTTCTATTTACTCCAGAATTCCTTTTACTGGGATTTACCTGTTTGTCATATCTTATACATTGAAGTTCGCGAAATTAACGAGAGTTTTGTCTAAAACTTTGACTATCCGTATTACCCTAGAATCTATTTTTACCAACACCAACTAGTATATATGACTGCATAAATCTTTACAAGGCGATGCTTTAATATCCACAGCGAATATTCCTCTGTGACCTTAAACAAGAGTCGTTAGTTGTTTGGCAGCTGTATTAACTAACATCAGTCCTGCAAGGAACAATGCCGGTGACAAAGCTGTGGCTCGTATCGCCATAGTGTATTGATCCAACCATCATCTTCTTAATTACAATTACAGTCATGATGATGGCTTAGTCAATAAAGCAAACACGTTGAGTCAATAATCTACCACTGTTCCCATTGTTGTCTAGCTTCTGGGAATTTCATGTCCTTACCCAGTTCGTGTACGCACGCTAAAAACTGTTGGGCAGCCTGGGAATACGTCTATATTGTAGCAAATGGACGATTTTGTTGTTGTTGTTGTTGTCGTTTTCGTTGTTGATGGTGTTGTTGTTGTTGTTGATATTGTTGTTTTTGTTGCTGGTGGTGGTTGTGGTGCTGCTGTTTACGTCCAAAAAGTTCGGAATTAAACATAGAAAATGTGTACTAGCTAGCCGTGAGATATAATCTTGTCAGAACATTTTCAATAGGAAACAGTATGTGTTAAACGTTGAATCAGACATATTGACCTTGAATCAACTTCTTTACGATGAACAAACATTAACCTTTTCAATACCTGCGGCTGGTCGGGTGGTATCTTCCGGTTTTCCTGGGTTCTGCTTCTCAAAACCTTCGCAGATCTGTGCACAGACAGTACCAACCCGTCCAGGATTGAAGGTATTGTGTCACCGCGAGTACTGCGTATATAAAATGGCCTAAAGTCTTTGTGAAACCAGGGTTTGTGGAGTCGTTTGACGCCATACTCACTGTATATTTTTTTTTGTCTATGACTTATTCTTTCTTATTTAATACGGTGTACAACCTGGAGAAAACCTTGCGAAAACCACTCTGATAATAATCGGCGTCACTTAGAGTGATGCATGGTCTAAAAAAATTGAAGTTTAGTAAAGTACCCAAAATCCATTGGCGTGCATTTTTTCAAACGGCAATTGCTTAGATTAGCTATGAATAAGTTCTGGGCCAGAACTTCTGGCATAAGTCTGCTTTTGTTTTTAAAGTAGTTTTCAATTTGCCTACTTACATTTTATATCAACTGTAAAGAATAGGTGTTGCTTATTTCAACGCCCATGTTGTAGTTGTACGAAACAGCCTATCGAATGATCTTTAATATATACACGCATTCATTGGAAATAATTATCCACTCATGTTTCATGTTGAATCTGCGTGTTAGGCCTTATCTACCCTAGCAATGTTAACAAGCAGGAAGTTTGCTGCAAAATTAACAGTTTATTATTTCCATCTGTGAAAAAGTTGTGAATAATAAGTCTGTTGTATTGTACAGTTGGTGTATAGGGTTATTTGTGCTCCGGCCCATATAACATATAAACTAGTTAATGTGTTTGTTTGATTACACCTTCTCTAGCCAAGAGTTTTATTCCGAGCTACTCTGCATTACAACCCTTGGCATATTAATCCCATATAAAAAGAATTACAGCTACGCCACCTGGCGGATAAAATAACCGAGTTTCGAGTTAAAGCGCTGATAACACATGTTGAATGTTATACTCTAGATTTGTCAATTTGTTTAACTTTGTAAAGCACTATTGACGTATATATGGAGAGTTGGTGTCTTTAGGGGTGGGTACATATGCAATACTCTCATTGAGTTGGTTGAATACCCCGAATATATCCCTTTTCCAACAACAGTTCACTCACGTTCATTATTGACCATTGCTGTCATTTCACTAGTCCTTTCGTAACACAACATCTAACTAGTTGCATCCAGTAAACCGCTTGGGAGTAGCGTTGGGTGATATGTGATTAATCCGCCAAGGGTTGTAATGCAGAGTAGCTCGGAATAAAACTCTTGGCTAGTGGAGATGTTTTGATTGAGGAATTACGCCGTACTTTAGGCTTATTTCACTAATATTACAGCGTTATTACACCTAACATGGGCTTCGAGTTGCCTTTTATACTCTGGTAGCACCGAGTCAACATGAAACTCACTCCAACCGCCCGACTGGCGTTTGGTCAACATATTAATCGGGCCTACTGGTTAGTTCTTTCACAATTACAAAAGATAAGTCATTAAACATCCTAGGAGAATAGAGAATTTTGTTCAAGTACCTTTACGGATTTATCAACACGGTCTTTTCTAACTAAATGAAATGCCTTTCTCAAGCGAATGAGAAGTCAATTTACTTGAGAAAGGCCCCGGCATGTGGACCAAAAGCTTGTTTACGTAAATGATATTAACGTGGAGTAGCTCTGGAGCTTGACTTTTATTCATTTAATTCAACACACGTATGAGTCTTAAACAATATATGTATAACTACTTATTGTGTTTGTAATAACTACACATTACGTTTGGTAGGTCGCGGAAGGTTGGGAAGGAGCTTCGTGTTGCCCTGGTACTTTCAGAGCTAAGGGGCAACATGAATCCCATCAGTCTGTGATATCTTTGTATAACGTCCTGTGATTGTCCTGTATTTGTTCTGTCTTGTCTTTGTTTGTTGCCAGTGGCGTTGAGGGTTGTTTCCTTTGCCCAATTGGGCTGGCACGCCGTCATGTGAGTGAAATAACTTTAAGCACGACGTACAACCCTAATGAAACATTTGGTATGTCTAACGAGAACGGGTGTCAACGGGATACAAGGTGTCTGTAGTTAATATTGTATGAGATTTAAGACATTTATGTCTTATCTCTTGTTATTCAGTTAAAGCTGTTGTAAGTGGCTGATCTGTACGTTTAGATACCGGACCTCATAGATATGTATGAACACAAATAACAAAGGACCTATTTGTATCTTTTGTTAGAGGCCTTCAGACCCAAGCGTCGCGGTTTTTGTGCTTCA
This sequence comes from Mopalia vespertina, assembly GCA_030265115.1. Classification (NCBI taxonomy): domain Eukaryota; kingdom Metazoa; phylum Mollusca; class Polyplacophora; order Chitonida; family Mopaliidae; genus Mopalia; species Mopalia vespertina. The sequence goes on from JAQQZZ010084652.1 coordinate 15,655, forward strand.
ATAAGGTATAATAGTATAGAGAATATTTTCTGTCCATGTAAAGGGTGCTATAGAAATGTCTTTTAGGCCCTCTCTCCTTTGAGTATTTATCGGATTGCATTATATCAGTCACATCGTCTTCTACCCTAGGCCAATGCACTTGGCAGCCATCTATGGTTACGGTTACGAAAAGTTGACGTCAGAGGAACTGGGCATTGTTCCACAAACCCTTTAAATTTGAACCTGATTACCATGACAACACAATACATTCAGCACTGGTCGCCATGACAACAAGGATGAATTAATGCCTCGGTCGATTTGTGAAACAGCCCCCTGAATTGTTTTTTGTTTTTTTTATGCAGAGATATGCTATGTGTAACGTCATTGACGGAATTTGATCCTGCTGGAGTGCGATGACGCTTGACGCTGCGCAAAGAACATAGCTACGTAAAATGTGAGTTAAAAAATACAATTCTGATTCATGCTAATATATTGACACTATTATCCATTTGATGGGGGTTTTTGTTGTTGTTGTTGTTGTTGTTTTTTCCCCCTTTTTTGTTGAGATTTTTGACGTAGGACCAACTCAGAGGGGTCTGTTGAGGCCGTGAAGAGAACCGAATGACAGGAGAGTGCGTTGATGTTGGTAGTGATCAATCAACTGACACCTATAATTGTGATTTTCGATTTTTAACATTTATTAAGTAATATCTTGTATAAGTAATAATATACCACTGTGGTTCTACATGTAAAAATGAAACGTCACTTCATTTTATGTCCTATTCAACTCCATGACCCTTTCTTGAGTGCCTTCTGCGGGAAATCGTTTAGTTAGATATGTTACTCAACATCTGAGTTTAACTAACTCATTTTCTAAGCACCCTAATTGCCCAGTGAAGCACAAAATGAAAGCTTTAAGATAATTCCATTTAATTAAGTCGATATTCCGTGGAATTACATGTAATGCCATTAAGAAATATAGTGGTAGCAGAAAGATGTTGTTTAGGCAATTATAATGGAACTGAATTAATGGAACCTAATGCAGATTTCTCTTATTCATCAATTACGGTAAATGGTTACCATTGAAACTGTTCTGAATACTTGCATTACTGTATTTACATAAGATGACGTTTAGAAGTTCTTTATCAATAAGGCAATTAAGTAAACATGTTTTAGCTAATACCAATCTCTATAAGTCAACACGGAGATATTTGATGGCATGATATTTTATTCTCATTGGATATCTAATTCAGATACGAAACATGGCTTCGGGGAATTATATCATTACCTAAGCGCCTAAGCTAGGTATATAAGAGTAGTGTATAAATATACATACGGGTCAAGTTGCTCGAAAGAGATTTAGTCGCTAACATCAGATTAAAGCGATTATGGTGGATTACAGATTGATCTTGAACATGGCGTGTCGTTATCTAATAGCGGATTAAATTTAAACGCCCTTCGAGTAAGCGGGCCATGGTTTCTTTACTAAGTACTGCAGTAAAATTGTTTGTCGGGTTTAAACCTGTTAAAATTTCTTAATTAGAATCTGCCCAAACTAAGAAAATGTTATCCCAAAAAGAAAAAAGAAAATGCTGTAAACATATGATTGTATACTATAGGGCACCCAGGAATACAAAACTGGACTTGATGTCTTTAATGGATGTGGTTTAAATGACTTTTCACAACACCAGACAGTTTGGCCGCAATTGACCCTCAAACATTGCACACGTCAATATGACTTACTGGATTATGTCTAATTGGTTCTATACAGATAATGTGTATCACTAATGCTAATGTGTTTTATACTCAGATATTATGCAACATTTCATCTGCATTTAACCGAGTTATTTTCTAATTAACCTAGCTGCTAAATGAGGCATATGCAATGGGAGCTTACCGCAGATGTTCTCACATTTATATTTGTCACAGGTTAGTGGAAATACTGGCGATGACACGAATGGATGCCCTTGGCGTCTCATGGCAGACAGAATGTTTTAATAAAAAGCTGCAAAGAAAATAAATGTTCCCTACGGTTGTAGACGAGCAGATTTGCTTATGAAATTGTGGTTTAAGGGTCGATTCTCGTGGTAGATTTCGCGGCCCGAAATCTACTTTTTCAATTCTCTTTTTACAATAATTTGTTTTTAATTTAATGTCTATTTCAATATTTAAGACTAGCATATTTTCTCCATACCAGAACTTATATAAGGTGGGCTTTAACCTTTCTTTTGTCATTAACTCTGTTGTCTTTCGCACTCGGGTATATATGGGTGCAGCACACGATGAGGCTCAGGCAATAATGGCGGGAGTGGTTTTTATGCGGCTTCCTCTCAATTTTCCACCGTATTTGACAAAGGAACAGTGCGAAATAATGGACATTTTGTCGTCCATAAAAATGGAAACCCCTTAAATTGAGTGCGACGTTAAACCCCAATCAAACAAACAAAACGACCAGTAGCTCAGTTAAAATAATGTGCAGTTGCAGCGAATAAAATATCCCAGAGTCCACACGAATATATGGCACACACTCGGAGCTAACTTCCTGTATGGTATATCATCGTCAACACGACATGCATCATAATTTAGCTGAGTTAACAGCCGCAAGGACGAGCAGTTGGAGAGTAACCATGCGATTAATCTATGTGTAATTGGCGTCTTGTGGACTACTTAACTTTATATGCAATGATTTTTGTGAATGCCAGTTGAACATTAGTTCAATCTGATTTTATGACTAATATATAATATTTTTTTTAATAACTTGCAGCATTTTTCTTATACGCATAGAGATTTGGTTATTTTGTGGTTCTCTGGCTTTAGATTATCCCACTCTGTAAACTGTTCCGGGTTCGAGGTTATAAAAAAATTGATTCTACGGAAGTCAGAGTCTGTGTTGAAAGTCTTGAGACTGTGCCCCCCTGAGTTGTGTTCCCAAAACGTATAAGTTTAGAAGTCGAGTGGAAATGGGTATGTACAGGGTTATTTGAAACCATCTTTTTCGTTAAGGTCTTGTGGGTGGAAGGGGGGGGGGGGGATATAACAAGTGTGTGCCATACAAAAATTACATTATGATTGATAATTTCATGGAA
>JAQQZZ010084663.1:0-18719 GCA_030265115.1 Mopalia vespertina
CTGTTTATTCTGCTGTTTAGGATTTGCTATCCCCTCTGTTTATTCTGCTGTTTAGGATTTGCTATCCCCTCTGTTTAGGATTCACTATCCCCTCTCTTTATTCTGCTGTTTAGGATTTTTAGGATTTGCTATCCCCTCTGTTTATTCTGCTGTTTAGGATTTGCTATCCCCTCTGTTTATTCTGCTGTTTAGGATTTGCTATCCCCTCTGTTTATTCTGCTGGCCTCTGGTTGAGAGCAGTGAGTCTGCAGCACAAACTTTACTTAGCACTTTAAGGCTTAACATTTCATGGCATTGCAAATTTAGCTATTTATGGCCCTGTGTAAATGTAATCACTCTTTGACATGGTATTAAATACCAATCAATTAATCATTCCAGTTGACATTCTGTATGCTGGTTAATGTGCCTCTATTGAAGCCGGATATACTGCCTGATAAACTGTATGCTTATTGTACATTATAATGTCGCTTCAGATACTCATGTGGTTTCTGTGGCAACCAACAAGAATACTAACATTTTGGAAACTTTATAAGAAAAATAATTTCATATAGTTGTAGTTTTTATGGGATTACAATACAGAATTGTTCTGTATTAAGTTAGAATTAATCAATCAATGTAATGTGGGTATTGTTCTTACCTTTTGTTTTTTAAGTAAGAGTTTACTATTGTTAAAAGCCTAACCCCATGTGGTACAATGTTAAATACGTGTGGTCTGCGGTTTTGTGTAATGTCACAGCACATAGTGTCAGAAGCTAAAATTATTCTCCATTCAAGGCTATTGACCCTCACAAGGACCTCAATTTTAGTGTCCGGTTTACGGATAGGTTTAGGTTTAAAAGTGTTTAAGGTTAGGTTTAGTGTTAGTTTAGGGGTCATTATAGTTAGTTTAGCATAAGTTAAGTGTTAGTTTAGGGTTAGGTTTAGTGTTAGTTTAGGGTTAGGTTTAGTGTTTGTTTAGGGTTAGGTTTCGGGTTAGGTTTAGTGTTTGTTTAAGGTTAGGTTTAGTGTTTGTTTAGGGTTAGTGTTTGTTTATGGTTAGGTTAAGTGTTTGTTTAAGGTTAGGTTTAGTGTTAGTTTAGGGGTCGGTTTAATGTTTGTTTAGGGTTAGGTTTAGTGTTAGTTTAGGGGTCGGTTTAATGTTTGTTTAGGGTTAGGTTCAGTATTAGTTTAGGGGTCGGTTTAGTGATAGTTTAGGGGTCATTATGGTGTTAGTTAAGGATTAAGTTTAGTTTTAGTTGAGGTTTAAGTTAAGTGTTAGTTTAGGGTTTGGTTAAGTGTTAGTTTAGGCTAAGTTAAGTGTTAGTTTATGGTTAGGTTTAGTGTTGGCTTAAGGTTTGGTTTAGTGTTAAGTTAAGTGTTTGTTTAGGGTTAGGTTTAGTGTTAGTTTAGGTTTAGGGTTTGGTTTAGGGTTAAGTTTGGTTTAGGGTTAAGTTAAGTGTTTGTTTAGGTTAAGTTAAGTGTTTGTTTAGGGTTAAGTTAAGTGTTTGTTTAGGGTTAAGTTAAGTGTTTGTTTAGGGTTAGGTTTAGTGTTAGTTTAGCGTTAAGTGTTTGTTTAGGGTTAGGTTTAGTGTTAGTTTAGGGTTTGGTTTAGTGTTAAGTTTAGGGTTTGGTTTAGTGGCAGTTTAGGGTTAAGTTAAGTGTTGGCTTAGGGTCTGGTTAAGTGTGTAGGGTTAAGTGTGTAGGGTTTATTTTAGTGTTTGCTTATGGTTTGGTTTAGGGTTAAGTTAAGTGTTAGGTTTAGTGTTGGCTTTGGGTTTGGTTAAGTGTTTAGGGTTTATTATAGTGTTGGCTTATGGTTTGGTTTAGGGTTAAGTTAAGTGTTAGGTTTAGTGTTGGCTTTGGGTTTGGTTAAGTGTCAGTTAAGAGTTAAGTTAAGTGTTAGTTTAGAGTTAAGTGTCCGTTAAGAGTTAAGTTAAGTGTCAGTTTAGAGTTAAGTGTCCGTTTAGGTTTAGTGTTGGCTTAGGGTAAGGTTAAGTGTCAGTTTAGGGTTAAGTTAAGTGTCAGTTTAGAGTTAAGTTAAGTGTCAGTTTAGAGTTAAGTTAAGTATCAGTTTAGAGTTAAGTTAAGTGTCAGTTTAGAGTTAAGTTAAGTGTCAGTTTAGGGTTAAGTTAAGTGTCAGTTTAGAGTTAAGTTAAGTGTCAGTTTAGAGTTAAGTGTCAGTTAAGAGTTAAGTTAAGTGTCAGTTTAGAGTTAAGTGTCAGTTTAGAGTTAAGTTAACCCAGAACTAAGAATTCACTGTATGTCTTTATCCATGATGAATATCCCTCACAAGTTTACCAAGTATGTTAAGACCACTGTCTAAGAGCAGTATGTTTCAAGTCTTCACTAAGCATTGAGTTCGCCCAGACAGCAGAGACTTTGTATGGGTGTGTTAATGTTTTTACTGTACATATTAGTGAAATACCCTTCTAACAAAGTTGTGCCAGGGTATGACAAAATGTCTTCAAAACCTGGAAAACTAATTAACTTGGAGAATTCTAGGCCAGGTCAGTTGTCTTCAAGACATGACTTTTCTGATGACTGTGTCCAAAATGGTGACATCTCTTGAAAGACTAACAACTGTTGACTTGTAGTGAACAATAAACACAAAGAAATGTCAGACACTTTGGGGCTGGGCACATTATGTCACACAAACGTGGATCATAGAGAGATTCTGTTTGACAAATCTATAGTTTTTTTGACAGAGGATAATTCGAAGAATTTTGCAATTGTTCAAAGCTCTTTAAAGACTACACTATTTTTTTCTGACACCTATTTCCACTCAAGTGGTTTCTTGACTGATGTGAAAACTTAGTCGCAAATAGTTGGTAATGCAGGCCTATCTTCGCTTAAATAGTTGAGGTGAGAAAACTATCGGTATTTGTTTAGGATAAATCTACATCTTTTGTTGTTTGTCCACAAAAAGTGTCCTGACTGAATGGTCAGAATTTTGAACCCTGATCAAATGAATGAATGAATAGTTGTGTATTCAGTTGACACACAAGTAGACTGAAGTAGTAATACAGGAGGCATTGCGGAAATCCTATTGTCCTCACCCATCTATTGTTCTTCTTTGACTACATGGTTGCTGTGAAATATAAAAAGGGTAACAAACATGAGTTTTGCATTGACCACACTTTGGGGAGAGACAAATTATGAGCTGGTTGGATTTTTTGTAGAAGGATCAACACCCACTGGTACTTTATTGTGTTCTTTGTGGATTCCAACCAGTCCACATTGTCCTCAGTATGGTTTGTTTAGTGGGACAAACACACCCCAACTGACCCTCTACAACAACAGTTTGAGGATCTCTATCTTCCTAGCCCTCAGGTTAAGGGCAGTAAATCTCAAGCCCAGTCTCCCATGTCTCCTTCAAATAGCACTGAAGGCCAATTAATAAGTCTGACCAAGCAAAACAGATGGCGTTTTAGTATGGCTATTGAATATTCAACTATATTGCTTTCATATAAATTTATAAGCTTAAGTATGTACTGAAGGTCGTTCTTGATCTGTTGGACTTAAAATTATCAAAACAATTATATTTTTTTTAAGTTAAACATTTAAAGTTTATGATAGTTAAAAACTAACTCTGCAATTTTAATTACAAATAGTTAAATACAATGGCATTTTATAGGTTTTATAGTCCGTTAAATCAGTGTATAACCCATGTTACTTCAGTTGCCACTGGAATTACACCTCAACAACTGGCCAAAAAAAACCCCTATAAAATCCCATTGTATTTAACTATTTGTAATTGAAATTGCAGAGTTAACTATCATAAACTTTAAATGTTTAACTTTTACAAAAAAAACCAATTGTTTTGATAATTTTAAGCCCAATGGAAAGCATCCACCAGTGCATGCAAGTGGGAGATAGCCATGACTAGATGATATAACTAGGCTACCGTGTTTTCAAACAATTATGTCAGTTCCGCTTTTTAAATTAACTAATTAACGGCTATGCTAATTGGATTGCAAGAGCAATACAGAGGGTTGTCTTTGAAAATATGCAATACAAATAATAAGTCTAGGTTGAAAATCAGTTGTCTTTCCCTTTAATTCAATTGTAGAACAATTGTTCTCCATGGATTCAACAAGAGCTTAATGTAAATAATACAAAATGTCAACAGAACAATATATTTGAATTTCTCTGTCAGTCAGTAAGAAAGCTTTAACAACTAGAATCGTTACCAGTCAAGTCAGTTCCAATAGCTGTGTACATATCATGAGTTGGGGAAAACTTTTGTTGTTTTGCAGAAAAATATAGACCTTGGCTATGAGTTGTCTTTAATTTGACTGACCAAATCGTTGAACAGAGATTCCAAATGACCTAATGTTATGTCAAATGGTATCTGGTATAGCCAACCCTTAGCACTACACCCAGTCCCTCTTCAGTAATTACACAATGGTGAGAACATCAGAATGACAGGTGGGTCAGACTTTCCACTTTGTACCCTTTCATGTTAATGTCTTTCGGCTGGTTGAGTAACAGGCTGGACGCAGAAGCAATGTTTGAAGTGCCTTTGTTTGTATACTGGGCTGTCAAGTGCACACCCAGCCCCCACCCTGTTAAAGCCACATGTCTTCCTGTCAAGTGGTAATTGTATTAGCAGGAATAGATTTCAGAAGTATGTATCTTTTATGAGATGTCAATACTTAATTTGAATCATCTACATCTTCATGATTGATAATTCAAGGTTTTTTGCTCTTTGTGCAGAAATTAATTATCATGAACTGTAATGAGAAAAAATTTGCCTTGTCAAAAAATTACATGTTTGTAACCATAACTTTTAGGTTTTGGTATTTTGGCACTAAATCACAAGCAAACTCACACTGTCTACAAGTTAGGAAAGAACCAGGGCAAAAGTTTGTCTACATAACTGGAATTGTGTGAATGATTAGGGCCACCTTGAAATGACCTGCTGTGGTTGTATAGGTTTCTATGTTTGTACAGTCCAGTCTAATACAGACCCTTTTACTTCGTTAAAACCACATGCCCAGTACCGCTTGCTTTATCCTGGAAACTACAATGTCTCACATTCTGCCACTATTTAAAGTGGACAGCTTATTTTAGAACTGAAACATTCTCTTTATTAATTGAAAGTTCAGGATAAGTTTTGTGTTCATGCCACATCCTCTGTATGCAAACACAAGATTGATTGCTTGCTGTTTAATATTGTGCTCATGAAAATGTCACTTATATATAGGTGGTGTTATAGCCAGACAAATACAAGGTGTTTAACATTGTGCTCCTGAGAATTTCACTTATATATAGGTAGTGTTATAGCCAGACAAACACAATGTGTTTAACATTGTGCTCCTGAGAATTTCACTTATATATAGGTGGTGTTATAGCCAGACAAACATAAGGGCAGCTTCCATAGACTGACAATCCCATAACATAATATGTGGCGTCAAATGACAAGCGTATAATCGTCTGATATTTACTCAGCTGGTAGGTCCAACGGGGTTTAACAGCTTTCTTATTTTTTTTTGTCCACCACTAATATAGTAGGGGGGGGGGGGGAATTAGAAATGCTACTCGGTGTCCATCCATCTTTCCGTTTGTACATCACAGACATTTGTGAACATGGTAGCTTGAAAACAAATTCACCTATTTACTTCAAACTTGGTATGATGACGGGGTTTTTTGCTTTTAGATAATTTTTTCAAATTTGTATATTAAATGGTGGGCAGACAAACCATCTGACAAATAAATACATGTTTTACTTAAACAGACTTCCAGAAATTGGTGTTCTGTCAGCTGTAGGTTTATAGCCAGCTTCTTATAAATACTTTACAGGCTGAAGCAACCGGGAAAAAAATGCAAATAATTTAATATATGAATTGTACCGGTACTGTAAATCTTTGTGTTTGAGGAAAGAAACATCTCCCCATAATTTGTTTAGCTCATGTTGACAACATGGTTTAAACTTTGACAAAAAAACAGACCTGTGTAATATTGTCTAGCTGTACTCTTCATTTACTGTCAATTTGAAAGAAGTTTGATTCAATGGAATTGGTTAACACCCTCTTCAAAGCATCAAGAAGACAGACCATCTTCATCTTGATACATTTGGGTTAAATATTTTAATACTAGGGGGAAAAGGGGAAGAAAATACACTCGCTAAACATAAAATTAAACTTCAAATATGTATTAACTAAATATTTCCTTAAAGGGATTTGAAAAGAATATTTTGCTCTAAAGGAATATTATTTTCCCACTGAAACAAAACACTTCAGGTATTTTCAATGCTTTTCAATAAAACAAAATTCTGTATTTGAAAGTAAGCTTACTTCTCATTCAGTAATAAATCTGAATTAAGACTACACGTAGTAAGAATAGGACTTTTATTGGGTGATCTGTTGTTAAACAAAGTAAAATAGTGAAATAAAACTAAAAACAAATTTGAAGACAAAACGGTTTGTAAAGATTGCATGATGAATGAAAATCAATTGACTCTTGTGAACTTAATATTAATATTGACAGTAACTCAAATTTCCAGTTCATTCTTGATTTGAGCTTATATCAATAACATTCTGACACATCGACAAACTGCCGTATCAATCTGAAAACAACAACATATCTACAAGATCTAATTTCGGATTTGTATCTTCGTCCAGTCTCAGGTGTGAAAAAAAAGTTATCGAAATGTTACCCATTCATAGTTCAAATGTTCCGTTTTGACTTCAGCATTTTAAATTTTGTTGCAGTGACAGCAAATAACAAATCTCGATCGCACTCTCATTAGCAGGTACATTTATTTATTTTACGATATTGGCCTTGGATATAACCGAAATGTGGAGATTTCCTATCTTTTAGTGTTAGTGCTTTTGGTTTACGACAATTGTCGATTGGCAGCATCTATGAATCCCTACAACCAGTCTGGCCTGGCAACAATGATTTGAACTCGGCCCTTTTTTGCCATTTCCATGTGACTTATGAAAGTTACATTTATTTAAAGTAGGCCTACTAGGCACAATTAAGATTACGTTTGTGACGTGGGCGGGCCAGGTTAGTGCCGTGCTCAGCCGCCCAGCATGGGCAGAATCCTGCAGTATCCTAATAATTATAACATCGCATCCACAATTTTATTTTCCGTGGGGAATGGAATTTCATTTCCAAGTATTGCGACTTGGGAAATGGCATGGTAAGGGAATGATAGTTTCCATAAAATACCCATGCCTGATATTCATTACTGTATACGTTGTGAACACTATAACTTGAAACTTGAAATATTATCTCCTCCCATTAAGACAACAGATGGGATTGAATTTAATCAAATTCCGTCAAACAAAATGGCCACCATAGCATAATTTTACCATAATCATACCTGTATTTTGTTGTGAACACGATATCTCTGCAACACATTCTCGGATTAACTTGAAATATAGTCACTTATAATTAAGACAACAGATGGGATTGAATTTCATCAAATTCTGTAAAACAACATGGCACCCAATGCATCATTTTACAATATTAAGCCTATGTGTTCTGAGCATGATAATTTTTAGATTCACTTGAAACCTGGGAGTTAGCTTCCTACTACTAAGACATAGGATGGGATTGCATTTCATCAAATTGCACATATAAATAAATAGTCAACATGAATTGTTCATCATTTTTTTTGAGTTGTCACAATGCTTTACTGTGTGAAATTTAACAGTGGAAATTCTTTAATACATGAAACAAAGAGGTCACAACAATTGGACTAAGTGTTTCCCTTTATCTCCTGTGAGTAGCATGGCACTAGGAAAGTCTTTGAGATATATACAAGATATATACAAAATATATCTGTCTTTGTCAAAAAAAGGCTATAGAAAATAAGAACCTCTCGCAACATGTATTTACAATTAGAATTTTGTTACAGCAGATATATTATTTATGATGAGTGGGGTATTCATTCGGCTGATGCCACAGATCAATTCCATGTTGTATTAAGATAAGTCTGAATAAATATTGAGTTCTGTTTTTGTTTGTGAGGTGAGTTATCAAACCATAGACATCTGAAACCATAGTTACTCGCCCTTCTGCAATCATGACATGACCAGAGAGAGGAAAATGGCGGGTTCGTGAGGCTACTGGGCGATTTACGGTTGCATTTTAGAAATACAGTATGTCCAGAAGCTCGGTGTATCTCACATTATTGGATAGTATTATTTGAACACATAAGAGTTGATAAAGATTTACTCAAACATTTGAATATCCACTAATACGTTTCTCATAGTTGAGTATGTTGACAACTCCAAAAAATAATCAACAATTCATGTTTACTAAATATTTCAGTTTATTTAAACCGTCTTCAGTATAACCTCAAACACCTCCCATGTTATGTCTGTGCTAGTGTCATACACAGTGATCATACAAATGACATACGCTTAAGCAAGGTGTAAAGCAATCAATCTGCTAAGTAAAGACAGTGACAGGCTTGGAACCCATTGCCCTAAGCCAGAGGGCCCTGTATTATGTCAATTATAATGCTTTAAGACACTTCTCCCCATATCTGAAGATATAGGATACAAATTCCTGATTATAAGTGGACTTTTCCTGATAGTAATTGGACATTCTCTGATTCACAGTCCAACCATTTTCTGTTTTAACCAGAATATCCTAAACAGTATAGACCCCTCGACTTTATCAGAGGAGAGCCTTATTCCTCCTAACAAATAAGTAATTTCTTTCCCATAGGTGAAGGATTAGTATCTTTCTTCACATCATAGAGTACATTTCATTTCATAGATTTTGCATTCAACTCAAACTCTTCTCATGTGACATTTTCACATTTTCTGGTTATAAGCTTACAGCTTCAATTTGGTGATAACATGAAACAGATCTGTTTGATAACATGAAGCAGATCTTGTTGATAACAGGAAGCAGATCTGTTTGATAATATGAAGCAGATCTGTTTTGATAACATGAAGCAGATCTTTTTGATAACAGGAAGCAGATCTGTTTCATAACATAAAGCAGATAACATTGTTTTACTTCTTGTTGTTGTCATGTCACTTCTTTGTTTGTTGCCAGTGATGTTTGAGTGAAATGACCTAAAATAACCTTAAAGGAAAGACCCCTCATTTTTAACCTAAACTTATTATTTTTATTCATATTTTTAAAGACATATATCTGTATTGCACATGCAATCCAGTTAGCATAGCCGTTAATTAGTTAATTTAAAAGGCAGAACTGACGTCAGTGTTCCAAAACACAGTCGATCACCAGTGTGTCCGTTTGCTTATGGATGCATTGGAAGCCATCCGTAACAACACAAGGATATACAAGCTTGGTCATCCAAGTGTAAAGCTCAATGGTAATCTGTTGTATACGTATCAAAATAGCTTGTTGAGTAACATAAGTTTAGCATGTTTTCAGTTGACATGCGGTTTTAAAAATCATGTATTTAGTACCAGGTTGATATGTTCAAGCGGTTGTTTGTTGTTGTTGTTTCGCTTGGGGACGGAACCCTCTCTTCTTAACTGATTAACGGCTATGCAGATGTTTGTATTTGAAAATATGTAGAGTGATGTGCCTGGTGTTCTAATATGTCCCAGCGTTATGTCTAGTCTTGTATGCACCATTTTCTATATGCTGTGTTCGTACCTTGTTGTCATTTTGAGCATAACAAGTGTTGTTTACCAACAGTTCAACTATCATATTTGTCAAAATAACCCTAAAATTGATGCAAATCTCCAACACACACAAACATAGTGAAAGAAATAAATTCTCTTTTCCTGATATATACCACGTGTTTATTGGTAAGATAGAGGACAGGATGCTCTGAGGTAATCAATAGCTTTAACACTGCTACTTATTGGCAGACTTGTAGAGATACATGTAGACCATTGTTTATAAGATAACCAGGCAGTTATGGCAGCCTAAAAACAGTCAGCTTCTTGATCAATACAGAAAAGGCTTTATAAGACTTAAGTTAAGCTTATATATATATTGTCTGATTCTTAATTACATTTCATTGATTTGGTACATGTATATATATGCTATTTCTTCATGCATTGTTAATACATGTACCTACTTACCTTGTCGTGGAAGGAAGGTAGTGAGTAGGGATTGGGTGCAGGGTTAGGAAGCAGCTTCCTGTTGCTGTCATTCATCTTGCTGCCTGGTTCTCTCTGAGCCCATATAACAATGACTTCAGGGGGATTTCTACGGCTGTCGTTCAGTGGTTAGGGGTGTATGACGTTAAACCCCAATCAAACAAACTATCAGTGGATTTCCACAATTTCAGAGTTTTGATTCATCAAGTTTTCAAGTGTTTTTCTAGACCAATCTAAATGATGCAAATTAGAGGACTCCCCTACTATGATAACAGCAATTCACACGTCTTATCCTGTCAATCACCATGTCTACGATGGTTTAGGAGAAAAGTAAAATTTATAACGACGCAACATATCCGCTTTACCCGGTACTTAACTCGGTACTTAACAGACAGTACTATATATCCACTTGAACAAGGCACCTCACATCTTTACGATTGTGCTATTGTTCCTGTTTATTGTTTACTGGATGAGTCGTTCTGTTGATGGACCACATGTGAGATGATAAATGCTAATCAGTCATTAATTTTTCTCAACACCCTACTTACATCCCGTACATTAAAAACTTCTTACCAAGACACAGGGTTTTACTTGTACTGGCATTGTGTATTTGCATGTTTTTGTGAAAGTGCTTGGCTGCTTATGCTTCACAGTTGTGGGAAAGTTGCCTCTTGACTTGAGGGATTCACTGGCGTTTCTCTATCATTCACTGAAAAATGTGGACGAAATCGCTGCAGAGAATGTTTCAAGTAAAGTCTACTCTAAATTCTATTGATCACTGAGACTACACGGAGGAGGCTGGCCTGACAGTCATTAGTGCTATGAGTTAATTGTCACTTGTCACTCTTGCTATAGATCAGTCGGGAGACACTACCAAAGACGTAGGCTCTACCTTATCATTAATGATCCAGTTAGAGGAAAACCCTCCAGTGTATAAATACTACTTTTAACTTAGCCGATCTTTGTAACTTGTGCCTAATGATTTTTGTTTAAGGATTCCGCGAGCATTGCCTCTACTGTAGTCTCTACTTAACACTTGAGCAATATTAATTTTCCAACATAGCCATCAAGCACTTTAATGGTTGTGTTAGTGTGGCTTTTTAGCGGTTTGAGTTCAGTCCAGTCATATAAGTGAAATACCCTGTTGCGGCTATCTCATTCACATCATTTACTACCAGTGGCATCAAGGGTGGTTTCCTCCATGCATTGGGAAGGCACACTGTCCATTTGAAGTGGCATAGCCTTCAGAAAGGCATACATGTAAACCCCTATACAACACACAATTTTGAAACAAACAGGAGCACCAAGGAATGCCAAGTATTTTTTATCTTGAAAGGCAGGGAAGCCATTGTGAAAGTGTGGCCTGAGCTTGTTCCAGGAGAGTTGACCCACATGTCATTGGACTAAAATCAATGATCCTAATACAGCTAGATAGCCCCTTTAAGGTCTCAGTCAGAGTTCATTATTGACTAGACTGTTTACACATGTCTTAAGTATTGTGTACATATGTAAAGAGAAATGTTGGAATTGTTTATATATTGGTGTTTATTGATCCACTGATCAAGAGACCAACAGCTATAAAATAAATGTATATTATTTTAAGAAGTAGATAAATCAATCTGGCCTTGAGCTGCTGATGTTTATTAAGTCAATAAATAAGATTTATATCTTGTTAAAATAAATACATGCAAATAGTATCCTCAGAGAGCCTTGGAGTCTCAGAAATAAAGATTGTGCTGGTGGAAGCTCTTTGTACACAGCTGTAACTGTTTATTGCTCTAAAGTGCCACACAAAGACACTTTATTTGTCTAATTTATCTTATTTATCATGATAAAGTTTTATGCCCTTGACATGCCATGGGTGTTTGCACCTAGTTCCCTGCACTCATTAGGTCATTAGAGGGTTTCTCTGATTACACCATACTACAATCTAATTTAAATCAGATCAAAATAGTCCCCGTCTTTTGTCTACACATGGATAATATTATGATATAATGTTTATGTATAACAAATGGTGTCGATTGGTTTGAAAAATTGACCAATCACAGAGCTAATTCCCAAACCAGATTTTTAAATTCCAATGATTTCTGCAAAAGAACCAGAGTTTACAAGTTAGTTATTCAACTATTTTCAATGAGTTTCTATGGGTCAGCTGGGACGGTGACCTTTTATGAACCCCAGCAAGCTTGACCTCGTTGAATACTAGTTGAACAGTGTTTGCGTTAGATCATAATATTAGCGACAAACAAAAGACAGGGAGCTATTGTGGTCTGATTTTAATTAGATTGCACCATACTGCATTGATGCCTGTGTGTCATCACAAGGTGAAGTAAACCACCCTCAGGGTCAGTGGCTAACAATGACAAGACCGGACAATCACAATATCCTGGAAAAAGTCTTTGCAAACAAATTGTCTGTGTGTTGGCCCTTAGCTCAGATTGTGGCAACAGAAAGCTCTACCTCACCTGTCATTAAAACTACACATCAGTGGTATTCAGTCAAATGACATTATTTTGTGCCTCATTACAGTGTTATCAGATGTTTCATACTAACTGATTAATAAAATAGAGCACTGATAAGTGTTCTCATTGTACTGTCCTACATCTGGTACAGTGTATCAGGCTGCACAGCCTTTCAAAACTGATAACTATGTCTAGCTTCACAGCTACCTGTTATTAATATTATTCTCATGGGATATTTTAAGTACAGGTAAAGTGGTTATCTTATTTGTTTATAGATTTACTTTCTACAGGTTAACTTAGCTGCTCCTGTAAACATTAACCACATGCCACTCTGACTGGACTGTTCACTTCACTGCAATGTCACTTATTATAGACACATCAGTCAGAACAGTTTCAAAGCTGAATGTCTTACTGCCGAACCAGATCTTTAAATCATATAACGCCTCTTTATGTCTGACCATTCATTTCATCCCCAGAAGTTTTCAAGTTGCTATCTCATTAAGAGCTGTAGGCGTGTCAGCCCACTGTTTCTATACTTCGATGTAAGGTTCCTGGGTTCAGGTTGGTATCTCATTAAGAGCTGTAGGCGTGTCAGCCCACTGCTTCTATACTTCGCTGTAAGGTTCCTGGGTTCAGGTTGGTATCTCATTAAAAGCTGTAGGCGTGTCAGCCCACTGTTTCTATACTTCACTGTAAGGTTCCTGGGTTCAGGTTGATATCTCATTAAGAGTTGTAGGCGTGTCAGCCCACTGTTTCTATACTTCGCTGTAAGGTTCCTGGGTTCAGGTTGATATCTCATTAAGAGTTGTAGGCGTGTCAGCCCACTGCTTCTATGCTTCACTGTAAGGTTCCTGGGTTCAGGTTGATATCTCATTAAGAGGTGTAGGAGTGTCAGCCCACTGTTTCTATACTTCGCTGTAAGGTTCCTGGGTTCAGGTTGGTATCTCATTAAGAGCTGTAGGCGTGTCAGCCCACTGTTTCTATACTTCGCTGTAAAGTTCCTGGATTCAGGTTGATATCTCATTAAGAGCTGTAGGAGTGTCAGTCCACTGCTTCTATACTTCACTGTAAGGTTCCTGGGTTCAGGTTGGTATCTCATTAAGAGCTGTAGGCATGTCAGCCCACTGTTTCTATACTTCACTGTAAGGTTCCTGGATTCAGGACCTCTTCTGACATCAGGTATATAACCCAGTCAAACAATGTTGCTCCGGCAATTGCAGGGCTGGATTTTTGTTAGGTGTCTTCCTGGTTTTGCACTGTATATAAGTAAATCGCATTTGAGTGTTAAACCCCAATCTAACAAACCTTTAAAACTACACTAGATAATCTGTAAGAATTCACATATGACCAGGTAAAGATATATAAGCTGCTTTCTTTTTTAGATTTAAATCATCTGCATCAGCATCTTAATGCAATTGCCAGATATGACAAGCTACAATTGAACCAGTAAGAATGTACTTTAAGATTCTGTTTTTTTTTTTTTTAAATACGTATATTTACATTGCTGTTAAACAATTTGTTAATGTGTAAAACACCAATCAATCAATCAATCAATCTATCAACGTTTCAGGATAATCACCAAACAAGACACAATGGCAGGAAGTGACTGTCCAAATCCACTTTGAAATTTGCTTGTACACTTTTTAATACTATCAGTTTTACAGGCCTGTGCTGTTGGGGAGAATGGTCAGAACGGGGTCTGCCCATGTTTATGCAAACTTAATTTAGGAGGACCTCTTTATAGGTTTTCCCAAATTGTTTAGTCTTCATCTAAATTTGCAGTTTGCTACTGATTTTGACAAATTTTGTCATCCGATTATCAATAAAGTTTGTGTTTTAAAGCAATTTTGCTTTATTTTTCACCAAGTAACATTTATGTATTAAAAAAATCAGCAAACCAGGGGAAAATGCAAATTTTAGGTTACCTCAAAAAATTTAAGAGGACCTATTTGAGGTTATGCCGGAAAAGATTACAGCACAGGCCTGAACATATATACAAATATATCATTCCACAACACTATTAGACAAAAGAGTTCAACTTAAGTGCAGATCCAGTATATAAAAGTGACTATAAGACTAAAAACAACAAATTGTGTTATAAAGAAATAAAGAATGTCCATACTCTGGTTTTATTTTGATCATTATCAGGACATGAAAATAAATCAGGTCAGTCATTGGATTAAATTATCTTCCGAGACTTGTGATGCGCACAATCTAATAACAAGACTATCACAAGGGAATCAATGGATTGACCGAAATGTCAAGGTCACCATGATCCAAAATGGCTTTAACTGTGTACGGATAATCTTCTTATGTTTCCAACAGAAATTTAAACTCCGATAGTTTTCTTCTACACTAGTGATCATTTTATGATTTATTAAGGATATCTAAATAATTTTGATGACTTTAAAAATTATTTATTTTGTTTAATTATATACTTTTTTCATGTTTTAACGTTAAAATAATATACATATATTTACATATATGAAATTTATAGAGGATTACAGGGAAGAGCAAATTTTGTAATTTGACTATAATTTTGTCTCGTTAAATAAAGTTATTATTATTATATTATTACTAAAGGAGGTACACAATAGACCAATGCTTTGACCACTGAACAATAAATAGCACAGCATCACAGAAATAAATTGTTATACCGTTACTCTATGAACTTGGGTAAATTTTGTTTTGTAGGAATGGAACCTATTGGTTGCCCAGATAATTTAGTGGACATAGTTACCATGGGGACGACAATGACAAATAGTCATAGGGAGGGTAATCTAAGAAAACATGTATAAGGCTGTTTGGCGATGATTAACTTACTCCTTGTGTTTAACCCATGAGTCGTATCAACAAAGATTAATGTATTGGTTAATGGCCATGGATTGAAATCAGAGACAAGTCCAGTGAGAAACTTCTTGTCTGTAATGAGTCAGGTGGCAGGCTGTAAACGAGCCACAGCCAGTAAGAAAAGCTAAAATATCACAGTCGATAGATCCATACGGTTATATTTAAGTCAATGTCTTACCGGAGGTTCAGCAGCCATAGGATAAAGTGTGCTCTTTTTTTGTACAATTCTGAATGAACTTTCCCATGTCTCATTTGATACATTCCCCTATAGATGTGTGCAAGGTCATTTCAAGGTGAAACATCACCATTGTCAAACACAAAGGGTTATTGAATAAATCACATCCTTGGATGTAATAGTTCACTTCCTCTGGCCTCTCAATTAGGCAACAAAATCTGTTTGTTTGTTTGTTTGATTGAGGTTTAACGTCGTGCCCCAAAAATATGAAGGCGCCGTTTAACCAGAGGTTATTCGGGTACTGTTCCCGGATCCCGAATATTCAGTTTTAGCGAATTCTGTTATTTAATAAATCAATTTATTGCTCCAACTGTCACAAAAATGCTATACTCGTGTCAAGGACACAGGATTATTAATATCGATGACGTGCTTAAGCTAAATGTCTATAAGTCCTTTGATCTTATTAAAGCAGAACGGGGTGCATTAATTACACCTGGGATCTAATCCTCTTACTAAATTCTGTTTACTAGCCGTATTCCATTACCTATTTATATGTCAGGTCACCATCCTCAAGGACGAACTGAAAGTGCAAAATGGCAATAAGCTACTCTTCTGTAAAAACAACACTACAAAATGAGAACAATGATACACATTGGGGATTATAGGATTAAAAGTATTAACTTTTTTTTGCATATTTCACAGAGGGGTTTTAACATAAGGGGAGATATTGCACAATATTTATCAGAAATGTTGAAAAAACAGTTTACTTTGTTTTGTTATATGTGGATACTCTCGGGAGAACAAAATCAGCACAACAATTTGAGTTCTGCTTACAGCTTTTTATTACGTACAGCCAAAATCGGACATCTTGAATTAGAAAGATCTGGAATATGCACAGTTCTGGGGCTATGGGTAGTATGTCATGAGGACAGTAATACTAATGTCTGCTAGCGCTGGAGAAACATTATTTTCTAGCTTAGCAAGAACTCCACTTTTTAGGGTTGTGTTAGTGTAGCTATTTAAGTTTGGAGTACACTGATATCAAATATTTGAGCTAACCGTAAGCATCTTGAAACACCGCAGTCAATCATCCAATAGCTGTTGTCTAATTGATGAATAAATCAAACAAAGCTTCATCGACTAGAATGAGTTTTTTAATTTGCTAAAACCACTGCACTGAATGAAACATTTACGTCTCATCATGAATTATAAAAGAGTAAACTATTCACCCTAAATTGCAATTGAATCTTGTTAGCTCGTTGTTAGTTCTCCTACGTCAGGAAGAACTCATTCAGTTTTCCATATATTAATAATTTAAACATTCGCCTTAAAAGGCAATTAGGACTTCATCAAGGAAAGTACTCCTGCACTTTTAAGACAGATAAATTGGTTCATAGAAACTCATCAATATTGTAGACTAATAATCAGAGAAAACTGCAAAACTTTTTTCAATGGAGTTAATGGAGTTATTACAAAAGACACAAAATTCTGTCAAAGACAAGTAATTATTTATTTAGTTTTTGATCGTTTGTTTTTTTGTTTGATTGGGGTATTTCACTTATATGATTATGGATTGTCCACTTCACACGGCACCTTGCCTTATTACGGTGGAAAACCGGTAGGAAACCTCGTAAACACCACCCCTGCGATTGCCGGAGCCATATCGTGTGACTCGCTCATATACCTGATCCTCGACAGGCGACTCGCTCCGGTGAACGGTACATCGAAGCAGGATTAGTAAGCGCAAACACTACCACTAAGCCTATTTAGTTTTTGAAATTTCATACAAACATATTTGTTGTCTTTTGGTGGCAAAACACAAAAGTAAAGATGCATCAACAGGTTGTTGCCTGCTGTCCCTTAGCTTAGATAGCTGTAAGGCAAAAGGAAACTATTTTCTACCGAAAGCTCTTGATGTAAGGCTTTAAAGACAAATAATGTAGTAGAGAGGTATGAACTACCCAGGTGGTATATCAATTTAACAGTGCTTAATCTTAACATTTTGTTAAAGTAAGTTGCTCAAAGATGATGAATTTCATAACGTCTCAATCATGCAAAATTTGTGAAGAAATGAAAAATACTAAACTAGCACTTCATAGAAAATGTGTATGGTTTTAAAAACTGACATTCTGATTAATTTTGTAAAAATCGATGTAAAGAACTGGATTATTCTTGGGGGGAGGGGAGGGGGTTATGGTGTTATCCAGGAAAAGTCCTGGAATTTTGGAATTTTTGCATACAAGCTGTAAGTCAGCAGAATTGGGATAATAGCTGATGACCTTAGAACAACGGAAATCATTTGTTTTTATATGCATGGTAAAGACAACAATTGTTCTTCTCCATTCTCTGTTGGACACAGATTGCTTGATACACATTGTTTGTACAGACTGTATACCCTCGATCCTCTACTTTGTTTTGGCAAACTATTGGATATTTTATACTTAAGCAGTCTTGTTTATATAGGTTACATACATTAACAGCATTGTAAATCTTGTATCCCTACAACCCTCTTGCTAAGTGGACTAAATTTTGTTTCTAAGCAATATACATTTCTTTATTTCAAGAGGGTTAATCAGTCAATTTACAAGAAATTGTTCTTCCCCGAGGCTCTCAAACATAAATAAAAACAAAAAATAAAAAAAATAGTACAGTGTAGTAATAATAAAAATACAACAACAAAAAAAATACAGAGAATACAAAAACAAAAAATATACAAAAATACAAACAAAAAATACAAACAAAACACAAACAATGGAGGAACAGTAATTTTAAAACATATATAAACAATGGAGGAACAATAATTTTAAAACATTAAATATTTATTTTATTGAGGTTATTTTTCATTGAGTTTATTAACATTTAGAGTACACCACCAGTATATAAGTGAAATACCCTAGAACACAGAATTAAACACCAATCAATCTTTTAGGACAGTAATAGGGTCCTTGATTCATTTAATCACTGTTATTAAGAAATCATGCTTTGAATTAACTGAGAACTTTCTTAGAACACCTGTAGCCTAATGATGTTATAATCAATATTGAAAGACGAATGGACAAAAGACTTGCCCCAGGAATTGAAATATAAAGAAATTCTGTATATTTGTTAAACGGTCTAGCAGGTTCATTAGTTTATATCAAACGGGAGGAGGTTATTGGAATAATTTACCATTAACCTTTAAGAAAGCTTCAACTTTGCAAATTT
>JAQQZZ010084674.1:0-10469 GCA_030265115.1 Mopalia vespertina
GGAGGGAGCTTCATGTTGCCCTGGTGCTCTCAGAGCTAAAGGGGAAGAGGAAGCCGATCTGTTTGTGGTGTCTGTATCGCGTCCTGTTATTGTCCTGTACTTGTCCCGTCTTTTCTTTGTTTGTTGCCAGTGGTGTTGAGGGTGGTTGCCGTCGCCCATTGGGCTGTCACCTCGTCAGATATAAGTGAAATACCCTTGAGTACCACATAAAACCCCAATCAAACAAACAAACAATCCATTAGAGGAAGATTAACTTTCCAACATTATGAAAATGCTTCACATCTCGGTTGTTCTAGTGCCAATTATTGTTGGTATACACTGCCATCACATACATGTAAGTGAAATACCCTTAAGCACGGCGTAAAATATCAATCAATCAATTTGGAAAAACAGTAAATCCTAAACAAAGATGGTACGCATTTGGGGTGACTTGTGACTGATCACTGACCGTTACTTAGTGAGCACATGTTACATTTGGGGTGACTTGTGACCGATCGCTGACCGTAACTTAATGAGCACATGTTACATTAGTGAATCCCTATAGATCCAAGGGATATCACTGGTGTTTTACTCAACCATGAATGTAAACTATATGGATGCAGTGTATCTTAATAGTTGTCCGGAGAACTTATCACAGTGAAAAAATGCACAATAATCATGATAGAAATATATAGAATCCTTGGCTTGCAGATAGTCCTTCAGAATGTGTATCTTCATTTGATTTTGGATCACAGCACTTGATCCAAAAGGTTTACAAGTGTACAGTTAAAAGGTGGACAAACAAAAGTACCCTAAATCACCTCAAATTCCGTCCAAGACAAATCCTAACTTTTTTGCTTGCTGTGACAATGATACAGCATGTAATCAAACAAATTTATGCTTTCTGACAAATGTTGATCCTTTCTAACTGAAAAATTCATCTTTTGCCTCTCAGACACAAGTTCCAAGTGTTTTAATAGCTTCCAACATAGTAATTTTATGGATGAATTTGAGGTGATTTAGGGTATTGGACAGCTGGAGTTCAGTCAATTGCTTATTATTTGACAATTGCATAGTATTGTCATAATCCACAACACCATACTATTCCAGTATTTATTAGGACACTATTCACCTATTGAACTGGCATGCCGCATGTAAGTGAAATAACCGTAAGTATGGCGTTTAACCCCAATCAAACAAACGATTGTTTGTAATTGTAGTATTCTTTGTTTATCAAAATAGTCTGCCTCGATCAACTACCCAGCTTTGTTCGGAGAACGGTCAAATCTTTGTATCCTGCTCATGCCTTCTCCCATTCACCTCTTAACCACTAGGCCCGCGTGTGTGCTTCCTAATCCTACTCCAATTTACCATTCATGGGATAGAGTCCGTCTGTCAACCATCAGGTATATGAGGGAGTCCTACGATGTGGCTCCGGCAATCGCGGGGTGGTTTTTACGAGGTGTCCTCTCGGTTTTCCACTGTAATAAGTCAAGGGACAGTGTGAAATGGACAATCCATCATCATGTAAGTGATATACCTTTGAGTATGAGATTAAACACAGATCAAGCAAACAAACAAACAATTCCATTCATCCCTTAAACCCTTGAGTACGATGTTAAACTCCAATCAATCAATGAATCTTAACCACTATTATATGAACCAACCAAACACAGTATTACTATAAACAGTTTTATTTTAAAGAGACTAACAAAGAGCACTAAGCTGGTTTTGGAATTACACTACTTGTGCATTATATTAAACATTTCAATGTAACTAATGGTTTCAACAGTACATCTATCTAGTTATCAGAGAATACAAATATTGAATTAGGGGACTTAGAGAGTACATGGAAAGCCTTACAAACAAGCTAAAAACATTAAGTCCTTATTTCTGTGATAGAATAGAGATGCAGGGTTTATCTTTTTCAGAAAGTTCAATGGTAAACAAGTCCAATGTTCAGCAAATCAGTTTCTTTTTGCTACCTTAAAAAATGCACAGAAAAAAAGGGTATTTTGTGGATAGAGCCCCTGGCACTCTGACTAGGTAGCTAAAAGCATTCAGCCGAACAGGGGAGATAACAAGAAATAAAGTGAGTCTGAATATCACCCTTTTTACAGGGGTCTCTAACCAGAGCTTAAAGCCTCTGTGGAATCATTCAATTAGCTATGAAGCATACTTGACAAACACCTCGATCTACCATTATCCTGATAATTACATACAGTATGTGTCAAGCATAAATTCTATTTGATAGTGTTTATGTTCTTAATATTTGGCCTCTGTACAACATAGTAAAAAATTCCAATGATCGTAATCATAGAGGCCCCATTACAGCACAGGTCTGCCATGTACATGTATGAAAAAACTATCAAGATACAAACAAATCCCTACACTTAATATCACTAGGTAGTGTATTTAACAACATGCTTTTACAAAAGACAGCCCTACAACAATTTTGAATACGCCGTTGTCCAGTTATGACATTACGACAAAAGAGTGATGTCCATTTGACATATAACGTTTACGGCAAGGGAGGCCACTCCACAATTTTTAACATGGGTGGTATAAGGACTATTGCAAATAAACTGGTAAACGTTAATAAAAACCCTGGGAACTTTGTTTTCCCAAAGCTTCAATATATATTTTTTCATTTTGCCAAAATTTCAATTTTAGAGTTGAATTTTCTTGAAAAGCAACAGCCCGTAATGTTAAAGAATAGGCTGACTGCCTTTCTGTGCAGTGAAAACGTCATTTTGTAAAGAGACGACACTCTGTTGTCGTAACATCATAACTCGAAACCTCTGTATTGGATAAATTGCCATATGGCTTAAGGTTTCTGTTGGTGGGAGTTTCATGTGGCTGGAGCAGCTCTGGGTGAAACAAAACCAATCTGTTGTCACACCTTTGGCGTAACTTAGCAGTCTGTCTAACAAAGAGCCTTGCTCTCTCTGGTAGTCTCATCAGGTTGTTGACACCGACATCAGAACACATGCCGTCTACACATAAAGCAATAGATTGATTGATTGGTGTTTAACACCGTGCTTAAGGGTATTTCACTTATATGATAGCAGTGTTTTCCAACAATAATTGACACTAGCACAACCATAAAAAGGAAGGTGTTTTGATACTGCTGGAAATTAAATTTTCCTCCAGTGCTAAGAAAGACAGCATTGCTACTCTTCAAACCATCTGCCCTTAGCCAGAGGGCTTTAGCAATAGAGACACAGGGCGGTATGAAAGTAAATTCATAGTCTCAGGGGCACCAGATTTAAGGTTATTTCACTTTGCCTCTGAGATAGTCCAAATAATTTGGATCTGAATATTATTTGCCATCAGACATTCATCTTAATACAGATCCAGGGCACATGGATGACATATCTCTGTTACCTTTGAAAACAGCAGAGCTACAGGTGGTTCCTTCCCAACCACCTGCCCTTTCTTATTAGAAGTACTTTAGATATACTAATGTAAGCAGAGGAGATAGCTTGAACCAACCATTCTAATGTAGGACAGAGGTAAAACTTGATGAATTGATATGATTTAGTAGGCCAGTATGATATAACATAGAGTATAACATATAATGAAACTAAATATATGTCTAAAAATTAACCACACTGGCACACAGATGTTGATGAATTCAAACTGATGAATCATCTCCTGTTTTACCCACGTTTCTGAATAGAATTTCTGAAACTAAATATAGATGCACAAAGGTTTTGACTAATAATTGACTTATAATAAACTATACTTTACACACAGTATGATAAATGTTTGTTACAAAATAAAATAACTTTGGACTAGGACTTACCATATTAAAAGCAGGTAAACATAAACATAAACAGCCACATAAATCAATAGATAAGTTTACATATAAACATATACCAAAGGTATGAATACTAAAGCTTTGGTCAAGAGATGCATGTAATACAAGATGCTTATATTATCACCAGTCAAGCATATACATGTAGTCATTTGTTTGTGATTGGTCAATGTGCCACACTTAATTTTCTCTTCACCATGATAGTAGGTAATATGTAATTATATATATACATAAAAAATATACAAAGGTCTAGAGTTCATGCTCTTGTACTAGCGTCTAATATTGTTCGATTTACTTATTGCTCACACATGTTGTAAAACATAAATAGATATATATCAGATGTTTACAATCTGATTCTCACCTTGCCTTATAAGTATTACCTTTTCCCCAGCACCATGTAATTTGTGACTTTTTCTGGCTACGTTTCAACTATGTTGTTTATATTTGGGCATTCTCAGCAACTATAGAATAACTTTAGAACTGACAGAAGTATTTGGAATTTTACAAATCTGACACCAACAATGGAAAGACAATACAAGAATTAGCCAAGTGATGTGGCAATTTATTTCCAATAGAATTACATGTAGTTCACTTCAATTAAATTGATAGATTGATTAATTGGTTTTTACGCTGTGCTTAAAGGTATTTCACTTATATGACGGTGGTGTATTCCAACATTAATTGACACTAGCACAACCAAGATGTGAAGCATTTCCATAACGTTGGAAAGGTAATATTACTCTAGTGCTAAGTAAAGACAGCATTGCTGCTCTTCAGGCAAACTGCCCTTAGCCAGAGGGCCACTTCAATCAAAAGCCACTGAATCAGTGTTTCCTACCTTTAGTATTATATTTATGTGAAAAATCCAGATAAGCATGTAATTAAGTGTCTCGAGACATGAGAATAGTATCAGCCATACATGATCATTGATGCACTCCAGATGTACAGCTGTGAAAAAGCCTGAGTAGTCTCCCTTGTTTACCCACAAAGCCAGCTCACATCTCCTTCCGCATAAGTTAGTATTTTACAAATATAAATAAATACAATAGATCTACTCCTGTATTATAACATGCAAGAATAATAAATCTTAAATAAGTCTTTGCAATAACAAAAAAGATAAATCCTGGGATAGCATTTAATTATTAGTTTTGCAGGACAAGACTGTCCAAATTATTCAATTTTTAAAAAAAAATTGATATTTAAAATAATTTTTAATTTAACTCGTACATTTTTTTGCAAGTTCTACGTAGAATAGATTATACCAGAAGTATATCAAGCAGAAGTATGAAACCAGTCATTACCTAGTCTCAACGGCATTGTGACTAGGCCAGGACTGATTGTTGATAAAGCGTGCTCTAGCGAGAAATAGAGAAACCTCGAAGAACATGAATTGGATGTGGAATCATAGTTAAATCCATCTTCTAGACAAAAGTTTTATTCATAGCTACTCTGCATTACAACCCTTGGCCGATTTATCACATATAAATGGAATTACAGCTACGCCCCCTAGCGGATTAAATGACTAAGTTTTGAGTTAAAGCACTGAAAACATATGTTGAATGTTATTCTCTAGTTTGGACAATTTGTTTAACTTTGTAAAGCACTATTGGCATATATATGGAGACGGTGTCAGTATGGGTGGGTGCATGTGCAATACTCTCATTGGGTTGGTTGAATACCCTGAACATATCCCTTTTTCGACAAAACACTTCACCGGCTTTCATTGATGACTATGGCTGTCAATTTTACAAGTGGAGTCCTCTTATAACACAACATCTGATTGGCTGGGTAGAAGTTCCTACACATCCCACCAATCGTTCAAAAGCGGAGTTTGATTATATGCGTATAATCTGCCAAGGGTTGTAATGCAGAGTAGCTCGGAATAAAACTATTGGCTAGAGAAGATGGGTTAAATCATGCTAAAGCTAATTCTACTGCTTGGCAAAGGTTATATTTTACCTATAGGGCGTCTGACAGTAGATTCTGATATTAAAACTGTGTGAAACAAACAAAATCCCCTATTTCTTGCACAGTGAGTCATATGGCATTATGAAAGTCCTCTTAAAGCCACAGTACCATTTACACTCACTGGGTAATGGCAGGTTTCATACTTCTGTTTGAGACTTCTGATTACACTCAAGCTTCACTTTGTGTCAATTAAAATCGTTGGTACTCAGATATCTGTGGTAGAGGTAGTATCCGGAAGAGAAAGAACATGGAGAAATTGAAAGTAAAACAATGACTTTTGTAATACAACCTAAAAGGGATGAATACTTCTGGTAGTAATAATATACTACAAAGATATATTAATACCTAAAACAAAATAGACAAAATACAAAGTAAGCATGACCAGGCAGTATCCATTTTCTACTTTTCGCTTTAACAGGCTGCTGTAAAACCCATTGTCATGTGACAGCTTATGCTGGTCAAATAACCTAGTTAAACTCACTCCAAATTACATAAAACTCACTCCACTTGAGTCATGTGACAGCTTATGCTGGTCTTGTAACGTAGTTAAACTCACTCCAAATTACATAAAACTCACTCCACTTGAGTCATGTCACAGCTTATGCTGGTCTTGTAACGTAGTTAAACTCAGTCCAAATTACATAAAACTCACTCCACTTGAGTCATGTGACAGCTTATGCTGGTAAAATAACCTAGTTAAACTTACACCAAATCACATAAAACTTATACTATACCTCCACTTGAGTCCAAAAAACCTTAACTCCACAACCAGTCCAGATAACAGTATAAAGTAACATATTAATAACATGTAAAAAATGTATAAATAAAAAATATAATAAACAGTTAAAAGCTAATAATAGATCGACACTGTCCAATAAACAGATACATGTCATACTTGTACACACCTATGCTGGACAGTTAACTTCTCACCCATGTCATTTACCTCACTAGAGTGACACACCCACCTATGCTGGACAGGGACATTTTTTTACGATAATTATGAAAAGCGTCTGTATGTAATTGTTAGTTGAAGATTGACACGGGTGACCATTGACCTTTCAGAGACAGCTGGCTGATTAGACAATGTGGTGAACTCATTTGAACACAATATCACTTTCTTTTTGCAGTGAAACAAACTGGATCTTAAATAAATAATACATTTGTTGCTCTACATTCAGCAATTTGGATCCCAGTCGATAAATTTAATACAAGTGTTTGAGTAGCCACTGATCAACCAGCCGGACATGTCTCTCAGATGTCAAAGGTCACTGGTTACCTTATAATATCTGACTATTAAATCATGTTTGTATCATTAGCATATAAAATGATACAATCAAATATCTACACTACTATCAGCTAAAAGAACATTAAGCAAAAATGAATATAAAATGAGTGACCTATTAAAGACATCCCAAGTTTCACAGCAATGATATCATTATGCAGCCTGTCCATGACTTGGGACATTATTTCAAATAACAAACATACTTAAGAACTGGAAGTGATGCACGTATTCTGTTTGACTCTTCTCAATCCCATATTGCAAGTCATCACTTCTGAAACAGTTGTTAAACAAACAACGTCCCCACCCTTTGGAAAAATATAATATAAAATAAATGAAACTAGAACACTAGCAAGAACTTTCACAATAATAGTAATAACGAACCATTAGAGATGTCACAATAATGGTAAGAAAGAACCATTAGAGATGTCACAATAATGGTAAGAAAGAACCATTAGAGATGCCACAATAATGGTAAGAAAGAACAACAAGCCTACTTATCTAAAACTGATATGTGAAGATAGGAGATGGACAAAGCATTTTGACAAAATAATTCACAAAAACTACCCTGAACAAAGCATGTACATGTATGCTAAAAAACATTGTGAGAGTGGTATAGAAATGTTAGAATACTGGTTACACTACACATCTGACAAATCACATTTTTTGTAGTAACATAATTAATTTACATGTGCTTTGAAGATTAAATAACTTTGTGGGTCACAGGTACAATTTTTCTTCTTGTTCAAAGTCTCATTTGATACTAATTTCCCAGAGCAAATGCATTGTCCTCCAGGTAAATGCCTTCTCTTGTGTGCCTTTGGGACCACTGGCTAAACTTATAATTGTTTACGTGGTTGTACCGGTCAAACCCTTGTTCAGATTTGTCATGGTTTTCTCCAGTCTGGAAGCCTGACTTTTCTTTCGTCCAGTCTCTCGGACACATGTCAGGAACCCGTCTTTCTTTATGTCTACTGTCAACACCTGTAAACATGATAAATTAGAAAAAAAACAATTATTTTCTTGATGATGATTTTATTACATGTAGTCTAAATATTGGAGCTCTCACTCAAGATGAACTTTGACAGTCTGTGTGAGGCTATGCTTTAACATTGACTATATGAAAACATTGACAGTCTGTTTGAGGTTATGCTTTAACATTGACTAGATGAAAACATTGACAGTCTGTTTGAGGCTATGCTTTAACATTGACGAGATGAAAACATTGACAGTCTGTTTGAGGTTATGCTTTAACATTGACTGGATGAAAACATTGACAGTCTGTGTGAGGCTATGCTTTAACATTGACTAGATGAACACATTGACAAAAGCTAAGATATATTATCTAGTAAATGTCTCAATCATTTTGTTTTACTTTTGAATAAAACACATTATCCTTGACTTTGTACAAGCCAAAAAGCTCATATTATTGAGCACTTCTTACTGGAATATTTAGGCCTTAAAGTCAAATTAAAATTGATCGGTGCTTTAGCCAGGATTAAGTGTATCTCATTTGTATGACAGTGGGGAGTTACCAGTAACAACAAGTGGCCGGAACTCCAACATCAAATTGGTTTTGCTTTGTTAATAAAACAACAATAATAAGTCATTGTTTTGCTCTCAGCAGAATACCAAGAAGCCAAAGGTTAATGGATGGAGAGTATGATGGTATTGAGAGAGCAACATGTCACTACTGACTCACTTCAATTTTCCGATGGTGCCCTAAGCACCCATCATCCAACAGTCATGTATACGGTACATTGAAAACAGCGAAGCACTTACCTGCCCTTGTCGATTCACCCCGATAATGCCCTGTGTTTGCGTATTCAGGGCGAGACAGAAGAGAACACTGTGTGAGATTCGTGAGATACAAAGACAGGCAGCCGTCTCCATGTCACACACATATAACTGACCATACTTCGTCACCATGTAAAACAGACCGTAATCAGTGCTTACCTGAAATATAACAATACTCAGTTCATTGGCTCTGTTTCATTGATTCAGTGATATTTAATTATGTACTTTAGACCATCTTACTCATTTCATGTCATGCCAACCCAATGGGTTCTGGAAATCATTGGCAACAAATATATCATTCACAGATATATCATTCACAGCACACAAATTAAATCTCCTCATACATTTATTACTGCGCTCCTGTTTTATTGAAGTTATTTATTAAAGTATAACTGAGGTTCATTTTATGTCTTAATACAGTTTTTATAACTTTTCAACACTGGATGCATGATGATGTTTATATCTTTGTCAAACATTAAAGTCACTGAATGTTTTTTGTGTCTTTTAGAAAGTGACTATTAACAGCATTTTCGTTAATTTGGGATAGCATTTTCTTAACTAGAATCTGTTCAAACTAAGAAAGCGCTATCCCAAAATAACGAAAATACTATAAAAGTCACTGTTCAAAACAATTGCAACTTTAATTATTAAAATATGCAACAAACTTAATATTTTTATCAAAGTGACCATTAATTATTGAGTAAAAAGCTTCAGAAATGTTGATAATATCAGATATTTTTTTAACTTTTCCCTGCACACCATTTGACTTGATGTTAACTTTTTGGAAACTTTTAAAGTCAATCTTACAAATTAACAGACATGCCCTGAAAATGTTGATGTAAAAAAAATCAGATATTTAAATTCATGTAAGGAATCTAAAACAAAATTAGATAATTATATTTGGTGATTGTGGAGATTGAAATGTACTTTACTTACTTGAATAGAAACGGGGAAGTCATAATGATCATTGTCATCATAGAACTGAATATGGTCGTAACTACTGCGAGGGGCAAAGTTCCCCTGTTTGTACGGACCCAGCTCTATCACATACGTCTGAAAAGAAAGCCAGCTGTTACTGGTGTATCTTTGTGGCTAACCAATCTACCATCAAAATGTTTTACACTTAATTATCACAAACATATATAATCAAATGAGGTGAACTGTGGAATATTTAGCCCTTTTGAATGCATCTATTGTACTGAATTGTGCTGTATCATGCATATTCATATGAATCAGATATAGCTTTATTTTAGCCTATGTGTACTATCAATAATACATGTACATATTTAGAATCCATGAAAATTAGCTTATAGATTATCGTCCTTCAAGAATTTGGCCAATATACTTCTGTAAAAAATAACTATATTTCAATTTTAAAAACCAATCCAGGATGATATAAATTGTTTAAATATAAGATTGAGAAGGTAGGGTTATACGTAGTCATGAGACTGTAGATATAAGATTGAGAAGGTAGGGTTATACCTTGCCATGAGACTGAAGATGTAAGATTGAGAAGGTAGGGTTATACCTTGCCATGAGACTGTAGATATAAGATTGAGAAGGTAGGGTTATACCTTGCCATGAGACTGTAGATATAAGATTGAGAAGGTAGGGTTATACCTTGCC
>JAQQZZ010084685.1:0-18715 GCA_030265115.1 Mopalia vespertina
GACAAACATGTAGGATAGATATTGTGATGACAAACATGTAGGATAGATATTGTGAGGACAAACATGTAGGATAGATATTGTGAGGACAAACATGTAGGATTGCATTCAAATATTAAATTATCTACCTTTTCAATATTATTATTAAATTATGGATGATTTATTTGTAAAGCGTTTTTGTTTGGCTCATTTCTGGTTTTGCATATTGTGTCTAAGTTGACCAAAACATTTGCATAACTTCTGATTTCAGTATTACTGGAGATGGACTGGCTTTAGTTTTGGTTTTGATCTTATTGTGTCCTATTCCAATAGGTAAATATGGTATTTTTCTGAGGAATCAAATCAATCTTTATTTAATGTCAGGTGGTATATGGAAACAAAATAACAATATTTGTCGATGGCTACTAATATACATGTAGATTAATATAAATTCAGCATTGGACCGCATCACTAGTTGTATTCCGGGTTTTATTTTCTGAAAATAGTTGCACGGTAAATTAGGAAACAAAATTTCTGAATGAAATAAATAATATTGGAGATCTTTTCTGAAACTTTCTAGGACCAAGGCTTGTACTAAATTAAGGCAGACACAACAGAATAAAGACCAGAACTGTCAAAATAGTTTCAGTACCAGTATACACAATATTTACATTTTTTTTTTCAATTTTCTAATTTGTAGTGTAATATGTCTTAAGAGAAATACAAGAAAGGAACAATGCCCCAATGCTGTCTGTCTTGTGGATGAAAGGAGATTCCTGTTCAGGTAAATTATTGGCTGTAGGATCTGTGTTGTGTCTTGGACAAGAACTATTAGTTTGGTTTCCAGTTTAACATACATGTTCTTATGGCCTTCGAAATGTGTGGGTTTACTTGATTCAGTTTGTCTGAATTATTTCAGTCTGTACAAGGTTCATTTCTCTGCATTTGCTTGAAAGCTGCTGTTCAGGGTTTAATAATACTCTCCACCTAGTGGCCAAGTCTAGATTTAGTTTCTGGGAATTAACTGAAAGAGATGGGAGCGGATTATAATCAAAAGTGGTAATTGTGTTCAATATGATAAGATGGCGGTAGGGGTTGTTTTGTGTTTATGTGGTGCCACCTGGTGGTCTGGTCTAAATTTAGCATCAGTGAATTAACTTGGAAACCGTATGTCATATTATTTTGACTGTTACTTGAAACTAATATGTTCCATAGGTGGGCAGTTGGAGGAGCTTTCCGTGCCAGGGTAATCTTAGAGCTAACGAACAACATAAAGGTGATCTGTTCTGGGTTGGTTTTGGGTATTGCGATCGGCTTGTCATTGTATTTATTAACGGTCATGTGGAGGATGGTTTCTTCACTAATTTGGCTGCACACTCATAGGAGTGAAATCAAGGGCTTAGGCAGAGGGGTGTCCACCCATCCTTTGGACACCCTGAATTGAACAATTGCCTCATCTGGACATCTGTTTTAAGAAACTTAAACATGCAGGAGATAGGGAAACTGTAAAAATTGGACACACAGTTACTTAAAAAGTGAGGTAAAATGACCATTTTTGACACCTTACTTTTTATTTCTGGTTAAACCCCCGGTGAAATTAAGTACTGGAAGTACAGCGTTCAGCCCAAATCTCACAAAATATTAATCCAAACTTGATATTCATGACCATGTGACAAGATTCAGCTTGGGATTTTCTTGTGTCGTCTACAGGTTGGGCCACCTGGGAGCCGAGTGTAAATTTGATGTTGAGTTTTAACTTGGAAACAGATTTTGATGAATTTGGTATTTACTATCTATTAACATACATATTAGTGCATCCTCCAAATATATGCAGAAGGGGGTTAGTTGTTTTGTGGATGACAATTCTATCTATATTCTTTTATGGAATTGTTTCAACAGTTTCACTTTGTTTTTTGTGAGGTCATGTTGTGTTAATGTGCTGTCATTGTCTTTAAGATACATCAGGTTTTAAAAAGCTGTAAGAGTTGAGATTGTTTATGTATCGTCTATAGCACAAATCATACGGGACAATTAAGTTGACAAATCAAAATATGTTTGTACGAAGCTAATAATCAGACACAGGTCTTTATTATGCATAGCCAACCTCTCAGTAATCACTAATTATTCCTTCTCTTTGCCTATGTTTATTTAACGAACATGAGAGGTTACATTAACCTTTAGTATTGCATAGACTTCATATCAAACAAACCGTGTGATATATCGGATCCCTTTCTTATTTCAAGAGACCATTTATACTTTTCTTATTCAGTTTCTTTATAAAGCATTATTTTCCAATCACCAGGTTGACAGTGACTAGTCTAGATGACTTGGGCAGAGTAAAACACAGTCAAACTACTGCCCTCAAACACTTAACACTGGCACCAGATGAGGTAAGCATTTCTACAATTTGACAGTTTTAATATTAATGTTGTCCAGTTCAGAATTTCCTTTATTAATGCGATGAAATCTGTATAATGATATTACCGCTGATTTATAACCTTGTTGTGCACATAACAGAACTCACACATATTATTTTGATTTCAGGAAAAAATGGTTATGTTATGCGAGCTTCAAACAAAGTTCCCCCTTCACATTAATCTCAATCTACTTTTAGTCACTCCTATGTGTGAGAAAGTTAAACCAATGTTAACAGTCAACTGTCCTGTAATGAACATAGGCAGTGGAATCCTTCCGGCGGCTCATGCTTCAGACAGGATTTCATCTGGTCCAGTGCTGTCCACGAAACCAGTCCCGGAATTAATTCATAGAAAGCCATTGATAAAAATGACCCGTGAAACACAAACTCATTTCACAGAAACACTTCTTTATCAACCCTTGGGAGCAAGGGAGTTGGTGACCAGAATGATACGACCAGTTAACAGGAGAATAAAGTACAATGACCAAATCAACCCAGGAAGAAGTGGTGTTTCAAGACATTTTGGCACAGTTCATGTTAATAATAGTGATGCTGAAGTAGGCAATGTTGAAGTTATAGTTGACCAGAAAGATGTTGAAGATTCCGTAGCTGACAATAATGATATTGAAGAGAATGTTGACGCTGTCGTAGATAACAGTATTGCTGTTGAAATTGATCAAGTTAAAGATGCTGTAGTGGATGACTTTGATGTGGAAGCAGACAATGATACAGACAGTAGTAATGATAGTGTTGGAACATATCAGGAGAACTTATGACATTACAGTTAATATCAAACAGATGTATCCTCTCTAATCGACGAATTCTTCTCTTAGCTGAATGCTTCCAGGGCACCTGTTCTCCACAATAATTCTAACCCAAGTTGATTTTGCCAACTTGTTATGGCTCCATGCTATCTACAGTACTAGTCCCAGTCCTTCTCACTCAGATCAACTTAGGTAGACTTGAAAAATCTGATAAACTTGTATTTATAAACATCGTACACCAGCTTGTGTCTGCTAAGACTTGTTATAACCTAGATCTTAATGCACTTACAAAATAATTCCTTTTTTATTCTGAGTTTTTCCTCACTTACACTTTAGGACTTTTTCCTAATTCACCATTACGATTTGTTTTACCTATGTGTGGTGTGATTGAATTATTAAATTATTAATGCATGCAGTTGTATAAGCCAGAGTTTTTCTACCACCAAATGATTTTATCTATAGGTGGCTCTGTGGGACAACTGCCTAGATTATTACAAATATTATTAAGTATACTAACTTTTATTGAGGTAAAGATATACAAAAATAACTTATTGATATTATTTATATCTTATTATGATCCGATTATTTATTGTGAAAGTTGGCATTTAATATGGCATGTTTATCCCTATCTTGTGCTCAGACAAACCACGCTGAGTGATTATTCATAAACACATGGTGCTACAAGTATTATGCCCTAAGTACATGTACAACGAATAGTCAGTTGTACATTTCACTTGAACGTTCAACCTGGTAATGTAATTATGTAACTGCTCTCCTTGCCATGATCTTCACAACATAACTTTTTGTGTTAAAAATTCGTACCTTGATTATATTCTGCCTAGCATAACATTGTGTGCATGGTACACGCAGACACGTGTATTTAGCTGGTAGACATCCATTCTCATTAGGCCTTCCAGTTGTGTCAGTATCAACAGTCTAGTAGAACTGAAGGTGGGGAATCAGGTTTCACAAAAAAAATAAAAATAAAAAAATAATAAAGCCAACTGAAACAAAACTTTTCAAGTTTTTAAAATGGCTTTTTGGTTAGGAAAAGGAGGATTTCAGCGAGGACACATTGTTGACAAAATCAAGGGTGTGGACGGGTGCATACCCCAGGCAACTATGTCTAAGTTTGCTGTATTTTTTTATTTTGCAAAATGAGATTTCCCATCTTCAGTTCTAATAGACATTTAACACATGGACTGTCAACTAATAGGCCAAACAAGAACAGATGTCAACCAGCT
Source organism: Mopalia vespertina (assembly GCA_030265115.1). NCBI lineage: Eukaryota > Metazoa > Mollusca > Polyplacophora > Chitonida > Mopaliidae > Mopalia > Mopalia vespertina. The sequence continues at coordinate 4,401 of JAQQZZ010084685.1, forward strand.
AGATACAAGTGACTGTGGGTACATGTAATTATATTAGGCATACTAAAATCGTTGTCAATCTAATAGACATATATTCTGTTGCACGTTTATATTGGAACATAAAGTTTGTCAGGCATTACATGTCCTCGTTCTTAACACTTATTTTCAATGACCTGCTTTATAACAGTTAGCTGAGAAATTTATCAATAATCTTTTTATCACAAACAGAATATGTTATTACAGGTAGTATTTGGAGTAGGTAGTACGTTTTAAATTACAGAAACTCATTGTTACATAACATCATTAAAAATATTTTTTGCTTCACAGAACATGTAAAATGCTATATTTTTTGTTGGTCATAATAAATGCTTGGTATTTGCTCCGACCTTAAATGCTCTGAAAAACAGACCACTGCTGCAATGAATCTCACACTGAGTAAATGTCAAGAATTTGAGGCCATGCAGATTAAATGTATATGCAATACCCTTTTTTATCCTTATAATTTAAAAAAAAAAAGTACATATTCATGTAATTAATGCAAAGATTTGTCTTTTCCTAAAAAAAAAAAAAAAAAATCAATATTAAAATCCTCTTGCCAACTCATATTTTTCAAAACTTTACTGACTTCGTCTCGCAGTTTTTTCCTGATGTTAAACTTATTTACTATATATTACTTTCTATTCACTGGCTTGCTGAAATGAATATATAGATGGGGCTAACTGTACCTAGTTTCGCTGGATCAGGTTTCGTACTGTAGATTTCACTAGAGTAATAGCCCAATTGGTGAAGGTAACCACTCTAAATATATATATATATCTTTATTTAGTGAAGGTATAAGAACTCAGTCAGTTTTGGATAAAACTGTTCTTCCCTGAGGCCCTCAAAATCACTGGTCCAATATTCCTCATATCAATTGATGCAAAGGAAATAAACGATGGACGCCAATGAACAAAGCAGTTCGATTTGTTTGATGATGGTTTTACACTGTACTTAAGGTTATTTCACTCACTCACTCACATAATGGTGAGCCAGCACAAAGGGTGAAGGAAACCACCCTATGCCACAGGGACAAGATACACCAAACGAAATGATACTCGCTGTCCATCACAAATGTTTGTGAATGAACAAATGTACCAATTAAATTCAAACTTGATATGTAGCTTAATGGCGGATGGGATTTCATTTCACCAAATTCCTTGAAACAAAATGGATGTTGTTGCATTCTTTTACAATATTGAAACCTATATGTTGTGAACAAGATAGCTCGAGAATAAATTCACCTGATTAACTAGAAACTGGGAATTTAGTTTCCTCCTGTTAAGATAATGGATGGTATTACATTTCACATAATTACGCAAAATAATATGGCTGCAATTATATAATTTTGCAATATTCACACTTATGTTTTGTGAACATGATAATTTAAGATCAAATTCACCGATTAACTTGGACCTTGTATTGTAGCGCTCTTCCATTCAGACAATGGTTGGGATTGCATTTCACCAAATTCTGCAATGCAATACAACCGCAGCTGCATAATTTTACCATATTCCTGTCTGTATATGTTGTGAACAAGAGGACGTAACAAATTCAGATTAACTTGAAATGTATCCTCCTTTTAAGACAACAGATGGGATTGCATTTCACCAAATTCCTTAAAACAAAATGGCTGGCATTACATAATTTTACAATATTAACGCCTATGTTTTGTGGACATAACTTAGAGAACAAATTGACCTCCAAGTGAACTTGGAATTTAGCTTTCTTCTATCAAGACAAAGGATGGGGTTGGATTCATCACACTGCACACAAAAAATAAAAAATATGGCGAACTCTGCATATCTTTGTGCATCTGCATTTATAGTGAACATAATAAGTAAAACACAAATTCATCAATTCAATTAAATCATGAAGTTTTATTATGTAACCAACTATATCTTGAAAATAAGTTGACTGATGGTCTTTTAAGTAAACACTCCTACATTTTGGACTGTTTTCCACCAAACAGCCCATACCAATATGGCGATAAGCACTGTAACTTGATACTCTTTGAATGAAAAAAAAAGCTAAAGGCTTATTTTGAAAAAAATGTGCTCATAACTCCCAATAAAATCACCCTTTAGGTTTGAGAACAGTTTTTTCCTTCAAAGAGTAAAAGTTATGGTGTTTACTTTATCACCATATTGATGCAATATCCAATGTCCAGTAATTTTTTTTTTGTGAAACTTGGTGAAATACAACCACATCTATTGTATAAACAGAAAAAGCAAAGTTTGAAGTTAATATCAGAATTTGAGTGAGGACCACATTGGGAGCTGTGTCACTCTCTTATCAGAGGGGTAGTGAATGACTGCTACCAAGGATGCAGCTGACTAGCCTTCTATTTTGTAGAAGGCAGACTGAGTGGTCTAGGTGGCCTGCATTTATTGCTAGCAATGAGGTGACTAACTCTGAGGATAGTTGGTTCAATTCCCGGTCGGGTTTCAACCAGGCCTTTTGATTTGAGGTGTGCTGCCCTATGCTTTAACACTGATCACTCACCTTAAACCAGTGACAGACCTTCTGATTTGAGGTGTGCTGCCCTATGCTTTAACACTGATCACTCACCTTAAACCAGAAGGCCTGTCAACCTGTAAAATTTTCTGAACTAGAATCTGGTCGAAATAAGAAAGCATTATCCCAAAATAACATAAATAATGAGGACCCATATTGGTTTGTGGAATTAGGTGAGTCTTGTTTTAACAACACGTACAGACACAAACATTGCCAATTTATGCAATGGTGACCATTTTGATTGATGGAATTTGGTGATACATGTATCTGAAGGAGTAGAAACCACTGTACAAGTGTCGGGTTAATCAGTAAATTTGTTCTCAAATTATCATGATAACAGCACAAAGGCAGGAAAAAATGCAAAATTATGGAATGGTTGTCCTATTGCTTTGCGTAATTTGGTGAAATGTAATCCCGTCCTTCGTCTTAATAGAAGAAAGTTTAATTCCTAGTTAAACTGTGAATTTTTTCTCAATCTATCATGTTCACCCAATGTAAGAATGAATATAGTGTTGGGCCTGTAACCCAAAGGTCCCGGGTTCGAATCACGGTGGAGGCAAGCAAATCTTCTCTCTTCATTTATTCAAAATATAATAAAGTTATTCCATGGTGGCCATTTTGTTTTACAGAAATGCAATCCCATCCACTGTCTTAATAGTAGGAGGCTATATTTCAAGTTAATCCACGAATTTGATCTCAAGTTATTATGTTCACAAAACAGACGCGAATATTGCAAAATTATGCAATGGTGGCCATTTTGCTTTACAGAATTTGGTGAAATACAATCACATCCATTGTCCTCATAATAGTAGGAGGCTATATTTCAACTTAATCCGTGAATTTGTTACAGAGTTATCGTGTTCACAATATATACAGACAAAAATATTGTACAATTATGCAAGGGCGACCATTTTGTTTTATGGAATTTGGTGTAACAGGGCTTTATCTTAAATGCACGACGCTATATTCAAAGTTTGAAGTTAATCCGTGAATTTAATTATGATCTACTTATCGTGTTCACAACACATAGATGCATGAATCTAGTAAAATTATGCAACAAGGGTTATTTTGTTTTACTGAATTTAGTCTTAACAGGAGGAAGCTACACACCTAGTTAGAAGTTAATCAGTTAATTTGTTTTCAGGCTAGCGTGATCACGAACATTTGTGATGGAAGGACAGACAGATTCCAAGTAACAAGTCTCCATCCCAGCTTTTTGTGCCTGGCAGACATAGTTTGTGTTGTGTTTTCACATTAGAGAGATTTTTAAAGCTTTCAGATGTCATGGTAGTGTTTTTAAGATTGATCGATTGATTGAAGTTAACCACTGTACAAAAGGTCATTTCACTCACATGGCAGCATGCCGGCCCAATGGGTGAAGGAAACTACCTTGACACAACTGTCAACAAACAAAGACAGGCCAATCACAGAATGGAATACAAAGTCCTCACAAACTGATTGGTTTCATGTTGCCCCTCTGAGAGGACCAGGGCAACAGAAACTTTGTGTTTTTAAGAAAACAGTGACTTGGGTTTTGACTCGTATAAAAATGACAAATCGTCGTCGAGCAATAAACACCAATTCAGATGATTTAATTTGTTTGTTTAATTGGGGGTTTAAACCGTGGAATCCAGTTTACACCATTGTTCACTGGAGGACTGATCAGCTTCGTGTCACTTCTAACCTCTTACGTTACTAACTTAATTTGAAATAACAACCTGAGAACAGACCAATCGAATGAGATAAGCAGCCATAGTCTTTACTTAAACAAGTGTACATTTCCTTTAAAAGCATCTTATTTACACAGATTCTGCCGTCCTGCATCAACATTATCTGTTGCAGTAACATCCTACAACAGTCAATTTCCTGCAAACATAGGTCTTTGGTGTTATCAAATCTGTAACAAATTATATGAGCGAGCATATTTCCCTTAAATGATGGTGTCCTCCAGCAGTAATTAGCACAAAGCTAATCTTCCCCCAAGTGTTAAGTTAAGACAACATTGCTAGGCTTCAGGCAAACTGGCTAAACAACTTACAGGCCATTAGCCTGATCAGATCAGCCTAAAACACCATGGGGATCCATGGAAATGTTTTGATTCTTCACATATCTCATGTCCATTGGGACTGTGGATGGCTTCATGCCAATGTTCACTGGAGGATTCTGGATGCCCATGTTTGGAGGAGTCTGCATGCCTGTGTTCGCTGGAGGATTCTGCATGCCCATGTTTGGTGAATTATTACCCATGTTTGGAGAATTCTGCATGCCTGTGTTCACTGGGTGATTTTGCATGCCCATGCTCACTGGAGGATTCTGCATGCCCATGTTTGGAGGATTCTGCATGCCCATGTTTGGAGAATTCTGCATGCCCATGTTTGGAGAATTCTGCATGCCGGTGTTCACTAGGTGATTCTGCATGCCCATGCTCACTGGGGGATTCTGCATGCCCATGTTTGGAGGATTCTGCATGCCCATGTTTGGAGAATGATGTATGCCCATGTTCACTGGAGGATTCTGCATGCCCATGTTCACTGGAGGATTCTGCATGCCCATGTTCACTGGGGGATTCTGCATGCCAGTGTTCGCTGGAGGATTCTGCATGCCCATGTTCACTGGTGGATTCTGCATGCCAATGTTCACTGGAGGATTCTGCATGCCCATGTTCACTGGTGGATTCTGCATGCCAGTGTTCGCTGGAGGATTCTGCATGCCCATGTTCACTGGAGGATTCTGCATGCCCATGTTCATTGGATAATTTTGCATGCCTATGTTCATGGGATGATTCTGCATGCCCGTGTTCACTGGAGGATTCTGCATGCCCATGTTTACTGAAGGATTCTGCATGCCCATATTCACTGGGGGATTCTGCATGCCCGTGTTCACTGGAGGATTCTGCATGTTCACTTGGTGATTCTGCATGCCCATGTTCACTGGATGATTCTGCATTCCCGTGTTCACTGGGTGATTCTGCATTCCCGTGTTCACTGGAGGATTTTGCATGTTCACGGAGTGATTCTGCACACCTGTGTTCATTGTGCGATTTTGCATGCCTGTGTTCACTGGATGATTCTGCATGCCTGTGTTAACTGGATGATTCTGCATGCCCATATTCATTGGAGGTGCCTGCATCCCCATGCTAGTATTATACTGCGAGTTTGAATTGGATGAATTTTGGTTAAATATTTGTGAAGATGTATTCTGGTTGAAATGACCTGGCATTTTGTTGTTGTTAAAATTAGAAGGGGGCCCCTGGATTGGATGTTGGCCAAAAGATGGTGGGCCCTGGTTGAAATTGAGGTTGTCATTTTGATGTGGGTTTGACCATTGCTGCCCATTGAATCCAGGGGCAGAGCTATTTTGAAGCATTTGAGGTCTAGAAAAATTACCCCAATTCTGTCCCTGTGAGTGGTTATAATTGGGTTGGTTTTGTGATCCAAATGAGGGCCCAGAAGTACGTGGAGGCCAGCAGGTGCCCTGCGACATATTGTGGTTTGGGCCTGGTCTGAAGTTTGGAGGACCAGCAAACCTCTGAGGACTGTTCAGTCTGGGATGTGGAAAGTTTCCGTTTTGTTGGGGATATGGTGGTGTCTGGATCTGCTGACCCCCATTCCACCCAAACTGTGGTTGTCTCCCCTGTCCAGATTGCCAATTACTCGACTGAAAATTTTCTCCACCCGGTCCTTTTCCGACTTGTTCCAGATTTCTGGCTGGCTGGAACTGGAAGCCTAAAACAATATAAGGGATAGGAATATTACTGAAAATATAGTTTGTTTTAACAGGAATCATTTCAGTAACACCCATTAACAAGAAAGCCATAGTAATATATTGTATACACAATTTTCAACAGCCCTCTGGCTAAGAGTAGTTTGTTTTGTTTGTTTGTTCGTTTGATTGGGGTTTAACGTCATACTCAAGGGTATTTCACTTATATGACGAAGGATTGTCCTCTTAACACTGTTCCTTGCCTTATTACGGTGGAAAACTGAGAGGAAACCTCGTAAAAACCACCCCCGCGATTGCCGGAGCCACATCGTGTGACTCACTCATATTCCTGATGGTCGACAGACGGACTTGATCCTGTGAACGGTAAATTGGAGTAGGATTTGTAAGCGCACACGCTATCCACTAAGCTAAGCCACGACCGCTGGCCCTTCTTTGGAACACAGGCGCTCGGTACCATAGCGATCGCATAATTATGAATGTAGAAAAGTAGAAAGGAGGACATTCTGGGGTCGACCCAGCTTGTACCGTAGGAAATTTTACAGCTTCAAGTCGACGAATCACATAAAGAAAATAAATCCCACCTGTCCGGGTGAGATAAATAGTTCATCTTCTTTTCCCATCACAGAATTGTGGTGTAAGTTACCTATGATTTTCAAATTTTGCTTGCAAACACAAAACGTTTCGTTCTTTCTCCAATTAAGACAACAAGTGATGTATCATGTTAGCTTTGATTGGATAATATCGCTGGCCTAGTTAAGGAGGGATTTCCTTTGACAAACAACTTGCGTCATTATCCAATCACAGCTAACGCCACGTCCGTGGATTTACATGTTTAAGGATAGACTGATTTTTTTTGCAATGACCGGTATCGGTAAATTATTTAAACTAAACTGGATAATTACATATGTTCGGTCTATGGTATTTCGGTGCAATAAAAATTACTTTAGTGGTTCCATACTAGCATGTATACACTAAAAAAACCCTGCCCTTAGCCAGAGGGCTTAACCTAATGCGAAGTTATTCCTTAAATACTTACAAAAGACTGTCTTGACATTGATGCATTGGAATAGAAAGTATGCGACTGACGATTCATTGTAAAGGTATACCACGACTGCGCCAAGTGTGGTTTGATTTACTGCTACAGAAGAAACTTTTGGGAATTTTCTGAAAATAAATATATGCAAAATGTAATAATTATGGCGTTTATCATTTAACCAACCATTGAACAATTGAGCCATTGACCTTTCATGGCCTTAGACTACCGGACTTCTTGCTATGCCGTTTACTGAACTATTGGGTTATGCAAAATTTTAGTTTCATAGGAAAAAACATGGAAATAAGATCTGGTTCCTGGAGTTAAAGGTGTGACCTATTCTTAATTATTACAGCCCTTATATCTGGCAAACTTTTATATTACTTTACGTCTGCATTCATAAAGATACAGCAGACAATCAGAGTTTGCACACCCCAGGGCCATCTTCCTTGAACAAATGCCGTTAGACAACACGTGACCGAAACTGGTCATTGCAGACACTGCAAATGCTATTATCTAAATGCAGCAGTTTTGACATCAGAGTGCCATTGTGTTCATTCTATCGCAATCTGACATAATCAGGACTTAATAATAGGATACTAAGATACATTTAAAATGATAACGTTTAAGTAAAGCTTAACTCTGGGTGTAGGCATGGAGCGATAAGATACTCACGAAGCATAACCGGCTCTCTCACAAACGGTTGTAGCCATTCCCAAAAACCAATCCTTGTTACAAAGTGGGTACCACTTTGTTTCATTTTGACTCTGAACGCCAGCTTTCACAATGTTATACCCATTGTTGTCGTCGATTCTGAACAAGTCTGTCACATTAATGGTGATTCCAACAGAGGCTAAAATAAACATGGGGTAAAAACGAAAGCAAACATTTCTAACACTTCTTACACACATCTATCTACAGAGTTTATACGTCCCAATTTGTGTACTTGTCCTACTTTGGATGTTAAAGTAGCACTCAAATCTTCAATTATATAGATGTACCGGCTTAATACAAGAACAATATCCATAATGCTTTTATTAGGTGAATATGCCTAACAAGTGGCAGTAATTGGCCCTTCTTCTAAAATTTCTAGTCCACAATAAAGTTACAGGAGATACAAAAATGGCGGGTTGGCAACAGATATTTGAACTGTATTTCCGTATTTTTAACAAGGCTAATGGGCATTTTCAAGTCTCATTTGGCATATAAAATGTTTCCGAAAGTTCAGCATGTCAAATATGTTTGCACAGAACTAATTTAACCCATAATAATAACCGTTTATGTTCGTTCTAACTCTGTATCACTATTAAATAAGGCTGCATTGTATTATAGACTATACAGAACTCTACATCTAACCAAATTACAACAAAAGGGTTGGCTGGCGTTTTCTTGCTGCCCTGGGATTGAAGGGAAGCCGATCTGTTTGTGATGGCCTTGTATTGCGTCCTGTGATTATCCTGTGTTTGTCGTATCTGATGTTGCCAGTGATGTCGAGGGTGGTTCCCTTCGCCCTTTGGGATGGCACGCCGTCATGTGAGTGACATAACATGAAGTAGGGAGTTTAACACCAATTAAGCATACAGTTCAAACAACCAACAAAAGCCATAGAAAATTTTTTTTCCTGATATTTTTTTTGTCACCTTCGAATTACCCAATCTGACAGCCTGTGGGTAGCCTCGGAGCTCCAGCCAATATGAGACACATAATGGTCAGTTGACAACTTTCAAGTGACGAGAGATGGGGAAAGACCGACAGTCGAATACACAGATGATATGTATGCGAAAATGAGTGAGCCAAGTTAGAGATATTTTGTTCTACAAACTTAGTCATCTGTTGTCTTGAAATAATTGTTTCGTCTGGAAAGTGAATATTAACTGTATTTTTTATTTTGCGGGGTGTATATTTTCTGAGATTGAACCGGTTCTAGTTCAGAAAATTGTGCATGTTAAAAACCACTACCATTAGAGTGAGGCGTCATAGATAATTTACTTAAATTTACTACTGACGATTTGGTGCCAACTCTGAGGGTCGTGGTTTTCATTCCCATAGTTTGTTTGATACAATACTGTTTGTCATTTTTGAAACAAATCGTACATATGGTTTGTTCCCTGCTAGCTAAATACAAACTTGTAATTTTGTTAACAGTTCAATATTTAGCTGAAGATCGCCTTAAATCATTATAAGATTAACCAGTTTTAAGTTCAACTGAATCTTGTATGAATTGTCTACTCTATATTAGTTTTGATGTTTGTTAACTTCTTATGTCTTAATATATTATTCACTTAATAAAATAACAAACTGTGATAATATTTCGCTTCTTTACGTCTGCTGTATAATCTCACTGTCCTGCATGCTATATCTGAAAGGGGCTTTCTTCACATATGTATGGCTATGCAGCTAGGATTTCTGCAGGGATAAAAGACGAAGAAACTTGTAACAAGTTGGTCTGAGAATGGGTCTGTTCCATGTGTGTCTTAAAGGATCCTAAGATGTATATAACAGACATATTTGATAAATATTAAGTTTCCCTGTTGTGAATGAGAATTATGTACAATCAGCCCTTTCAAACTTTATCTGAATTTATCTATGACCACCCACAAAATAATCATAAGGTTATAATCATTCACAATAAATGATCATGACGCGTTATAGTCACATCTAGAGGTCCTAACTAAACTCCCATTGACGTTCATAAGAACAGAAAATATCTTGTCAAGTTCGTCGAGTGAAAGAAAAAGCTAGGGTAGATGAACATATTGATAAAAGAAATGCGTGCGTTCCAATGCAAAAACTGCAGCTGCCCTACACTATATTGTATACCGAATAAATTCAAGTTGTAATCATGATTAAAAGGTGCGATTGTTATACATACCTGTTGCAAGAAATAGTAATGTTCCGGTAATCACAAATAGACACCCTCTGAATGAGCTATGCATTTTTTAAATTATCTGTAAAATAAAAAGGCCTGTTAGTAAACTCGAAGAAAGCCAAATACATTAGACATGCCACATATGCTATATACAGTGCTGTTATATTCTCCTAAGACCCAGAGTGAGATTCTCTGTTAAATTCGAAAGCCATTCAATATGGTAGCTTCTTTCGGGTTATCTTTCTAGTTTGGGTGTTTGTCCACAAAGATGAACATTGGGTTGAAATTTGAGTTTGAACCTCGATAATGCATAACTGGGCAATTGTATTGCAATTGTTTAAAACAAACAAATGTTTGTCCACAGGTGTGGACGAGGGGTCTTCAAGAACTGACATTTATAACAATATTTTTTCTAGCATAAGATATTATAACTGTAATAGCGAAACTTGAGAGCATTTGTTCTGATCTTGACTCTCACATTGTTTTGTGGCCTTTGGCACAAAAATAACTGATGACATTGTTTTTATAGTTAAGAAGGGGAAATGTATCCCTCAAGTGGTTAAACAACAACGCCAAGAATTTAGGTAAGTTTGCATAACTTCGAATTTGACTGTGCTTGACAATATCACAATATTCACTTACAAACTAATCATAGTCCAGTAAGGTGACAAAGGAAAGCAAAGCGGAGAGCATTTCACTCAACAGTTAACTCCCATTTATGAATATATTCTGATGTATACAAACCAAGATTCTATCAGAAGTGTCCGGTTCAAGCAGTAAAATTATTTAAGTATAATCCCTTCATACCTGGGTGTATTTATTGGATATATGTAACACATTTGATATTTGGACTAATACATTAAAGGTACTAACATTAACAGGGTATGTCCACAGCAATTGAAAAATCATTTGATCAGAGTTATCAACGTTTTGAGAAATCGTCAAAATGCATTAGCTATGCTTTTTTGTGTCTTACATAAAAGTCGAACGTCTCGTTTGGATTAGGAGGAGTTGTGGTAGGTATAAGGAGAGGCGAAGATAAATCACAAGTATCACATGAACCATACAGAGATACAATATAAGCAGAGCAACTGAACGGTTTGCGTGAAAAGATGTCTGGTCTATCGTTGAAACTTTGCGAGAAAGACAACATTTACATAACTTACATCATATTCCAAGTTCAATCTTATGGGATAGGTTCGAGAGACGTCACTAGAAAGTAGTCTTCTGTAAAAGCAAGGTCTTTTTTTCGGCCCTGCTTCAGGAAAACGAACCTATTTAAAATGAGACAAACAGTTCCCGTCGACTAATCAGAATTTCATTTATAATGTCGGCCCCGACGATCTTGTCCCTGTATTATGTAAATATATAAACACAGATATAGTCTATACTCAACATTAAACTTACCCCTAATATGACAATAAAACACGTGTCAATATCACCAGAAATAATGTCCTCTCTACCTTTTGTAGTTCCTATTTCGGTTAGATTCGGGGTAAGGTATATTCCACTAAGTGTGCCTCTTAACAAGAAATCCGCTTCAACTATTCTACTCAGACAACTTATATATAGGTCATAATACTGATATCGGTAATGACTTCAGTTGTATTTCACAATATTCTTTCACATCAATCGGACAACTAACATCCTGAAATGAATGTATAAATATGTTATCGTTTTACAAATCGTCAAGGTGTGAATACAACTGGGCTGTATAGGAAACGCACTACAAGCCTCTATGTTTTTTTCCAGGACTAAACTTGGAATTGTAATGTAAATAGATAGAGGAGGGGCCGTGTTATCTTATCGGCTGTTAAGCTACGTTGGTATGTCACAGCTCATAAGTATTATAGGACACAACACGTAACGTTCAATTTAGTGTAGTTAAGCAATGTGCAAGTTGTATTCAGAGTCGGTTATTGTAGACTTTTTGTACGACTTGGCAATCCTCAACAACCCCAACGTTCTTTTTAGTCGGTTTAAAACAAATCTGAAATGTATGTCACCAGTTGTGTTTTATCTATACGAATGGCAGCTTGTGCTGTGTTAGTATGTGGTCATGGCTAGTTAGTTCATCGTAAGTTCGTTATAACGAGTTAGAAAGTTGTAATTACGAGCTAGCCACCTCGTACTTACGACTTGTAAACGGTGGCGGTGCCTTTGTAAATGGCCTAAATGGCCGATACATTAATTATTTAACAAATGACCCATCTCGACAACTGTTATGCAAAATTGAAACAAATTTGTCGACATTTACTTGCAACACCACATTTTACCACCATGTAGATCGATAATCGACTAATGACAAAAATAAACACGCAAAAAAAAAAGAAGCCATCTGACTTTTCTTGAAATTGACTGATGACAAAATTTGCTGAAGCGATTTTACACGTTTATATTAATTTATTCTGATTCTCGGTCTAAAGTGATGACCAAGTCGTAAGAAGAGTAGAATACCAAAATTTTACATTGAAAACTTTAAAAATAATGAATTTAACAGCACTCCGGAAGAGGACTTAAATCAGAACTGATTTTGTGGAATCTGGCCCCGACTGTTAATTTTCATCTTGAAAGAGTACAACACAACTGTTCGGTGTTCTGTGAAAGGATGGCTTGCATGTCCTCGGCATCATTGGTCAAGGAATATCCAATCTCACGAAACAAGTATTCAAATCGTGTTTTCTCCTATCTGTCTACATTTCAGTAAAAAACAATAACGGGCATCCATATGCTTGTTTAATAAGGTTATCCGCTCCTTCAGACAGTGCACATTGAGATTTTATATAAGACCCGGTTACACAAATATTTATAAAGTGACGTGGAGTCGACTGGGCGGTTTAATATATCTACAAAATTGTTGTTTCTCCACCAAGTCAACAGTATTACATGTATATTTGACAAGTTTTAACCTCTTACACACTATATTGCTGTTAGTAGTGACACCTGACTATACGAACCTAATTCGCCCTCAACTGTGCATGTTAGTTAACATTATTATGAGTTACGCCTGTTTTCCACTAGGCGAATTTAATCGCATGCGCTGTTCAGTTTTCTGCCACGTGACACAAAAACAGTAAGCGCGCTAGCGGTTCCCTTCTGCGAAAAAGTGAGTTAGACCAGTTTTAACTTTTGTGCGGCGAATATTGACGCAAGCCAATTAGATGTCAAGAAAGCTCTCCCGTGTCATCACGTGTTTAGCAATCGACTCCTTTCCTGTAATTGCTCCACAGTTGACACAATTGTAGCCTACATAGTGATTTAATGTTGTCCTCGAAATTGGGAGCCAAGTGATGAGAATCCCTGTACTGATCTGTAAATTAATCCAATGTAACCTGTCACCCAATTGTTAGTTGTTCTTTTTGTGTGTGTTTGTATATATGGACTTTAGTCTGAAATAAAGGTTTATTATTATTATTATTATTACAACTCTTGTCCACAAATGGCTTCTATCGTCATCGAGCTTCTTCAGCAGATGATCAGGAAAAACGACACTGGTAGTTTGGATTTTTCCAATATATAAGGTTTACCAAATGTCAGTCCGCAACAGCCAAGCCTACATACTAAACCGGGTTCAGAACACCACTGATGAATCCCGAAGGTCGGCCCTGGACACTGAAACAAGTGATACCATAGAGCTATATAGCTGTCGCTAGAGTTAATAGCTCGATCAAGTGTAAAACAAAATGCGCTGGCGAGAAATTTTTGAGGCGAAATAATTCGCCTAGTGGAAAACCGGCTTTAGATATCAGATGTCAAATGTTTCATAAATATAGTCAAATGTGTCTACATGTTTTTCAGAAAATTGTAAAAATTCGTTTTTCATTATTTGAGACTAGGTATTAACACCTGTATTACACTATTGGTATATATCTTATTTACGACGGCTATAAAGTGTTGATAAATATTTTATGATTATTGACCAGTTATATAAACCTTGTTTTACAATATTGATAAATATTTCATGATTACTGACCAGTTATTTAAACTGGTCGATGAGAGGTTCTTATCGGGAGATGTGTTATGAAGTGAATTTCAGAACAGTTTTTATTTTCTGAAAATTTACTTCTTGAAAATGAAAAGGTTATATTACATTCATTCAAATCGGTAAGTCACCTGGTGTGACATGAGCTTGGACACGACCGCCTGTCGCTTGGTAGC
>JAQQZZ010084696.1:0-18714 GCA_030265115.1 Mopalia vespertina
AAAAAACATTTCACAAAGGCAAAAAAAAAAAAAAAAAAAAAAAAATTTGCCCCCTGACTAGCGGTAGAGTCCTTAACAAAATTAATATGGCCAACTTATCACTCCGCCCTTTTGATCTCGTGTTCATGCTACAGGTTTATAAAACACCTTGTGACTGGGCATAATCCATCCATGTGATTGTTTCAGTACTTGGAGAAGACCCAGTTGCTGTATAATGGTAAAGCTAAGGAAGCCGGTGTGTATATTGTAGGGGCCTGTGGCTTTGACAGTATTCCTGCTGACATGGGCACTCTATACACACAGAGAAAATTTGAAGGTCAGTGAATTTACAATGTTATGTAAAGTTGTATGCTGATGAAGAGAGTTGCCAGTTTGTTTTTTTAAAGTCTTGAGGGATTTCCTCTAAAATTCCCAATAAAACCTCTCTGTCGATCAACTGTTGATATCCATATATCAGGCAGGCAACATTATCAATGTCTGGTGCTATAAACTCAGTTACTGTTGACAAATAAGTTATTCAACCTTAAGTATGGTAGTAACTGCAAGCAAAAAGGGAACCCATATTAATCTGTATACATAATAAAAATCCATACAGTATTTTGCGTTTCTAAATGCCACCCAAAGTGGTTCTACAGATTACGTTTTCAGTAATTTAGCATAGCATCAATCACCATTTATATTTAACTGAAAATCCTCTCTTTTCCTCATCTATGATTTTACTCTAAATGGGAGGTAATGTTTTAACATATTGATTATTCTTCCGTTTCAGGTGATCTAAATTCTATTGAAGCCTATGTTAATATTCAGAGTGGACCTCATGTAAGTATTTAGAAATCTACATGTAGTGTTGTTATACAAGCACCTTGAGGCCCAAACAATGATAGGTGATAGTACATTAACCCAAACAAACAGCTATGTTGACAAAGTTCTTTACAGAATGGTGGCTGTACAGTGGTACCTCAAGGTTTGATATCGTCACCTTGTTGAAGTAATTGCCTAAGTCACTTTTTGATGATTTTGATATTTTGGCCTAAATCAACCAATTCATTGATGCTGGCCACACTTGTATTAATGCCAACGTCCTACTATTAGGTAAGACAAGTTGACAAGTAAGTACTTGTCAGCATACGAGATCATGGTATTTTTACTCATTTAATATAACTGCCCAAATCAAGTAAAATGACAATGACAAGTCATAAGTGTATGTTCGTATAATGGCCTAAGTCAGCTGATGCTCTTATGTAATGGTTTTGACAAAAAGCATTAATTGTTTTAATAGTCATTTATTATCATATTATTGTTGTAGGAATTTTGAATAAATGTCTAGTCATATAAATTTTGTACAGTTATTTCCGTTTTTATCAAAACATGATTATATGACTTTAATAGGCAATTATTTTAACAAGGTGACGATGTGAAGCATTTCCATAATGTTGGAGAGTTAATTTCCCTCCAGCGCTAAGTAAAGACAGTATTGCTACTCTACAAACAAACTGCCCTTAGCCAGAGAGCCATGATTCGAAAGATACAATAACATACTCTTGGAGAAACATACCATCACAACTTCGGCCATCGGCCTGAAGGGAGTAACCTTTTTCACAAGAGCACACGGCACCCCCTGTGCCATGATTGCACGTGTGTGCACATCCACCGTTATTGACAGCACAACTGTCCACAACCTCCATCTCAATTCCTGTAAAACAAATCAATTGAAATTAATGGAAGCATGACCTGTCCATATTGTAGTCTTCAAATCTGTTCAGCGATTGTGGCTCAGATACTATTTACAAATTTAAAAAAGTTTAAAAACAATTGAATCCTGAATGTTATGATGTTGGTATACCAGGTAAAAGTCTGCCTTTTAGGTTTAATGGTGGTTTAATGCTGTACCTAAAGTTATTTCACTCATATGAATGTGTTGTACAAAACCAGCCTCACCACCACTGCAACAAATAAAGACAAGGCAGAACAATCATAGACCTACATGTATATTCAAAAGCATCACACACAAATCGGCTTCATGTTGCCCCTTAGCTCCAGGAGTACCAGGGCAACAGGAAGCTCCCTCCCTATCCTTAGCCCTTAGGTTAGGTAATGGGAGAGCCTGGGAGGGGGGAACTTAAAACAACATCAACATGTTGCTAATGAGTCGCATCTGAAAAAAACAATTAAAGAATTCAGCATAACATATCTTGCAGATAAATGTTGGATTCATGCCACAGAGATAACATAAAAGCTTTGGTTAATTACGTTAACAGACAAAAATTTCAAGATTTCCCAAAGAAGTATTTATATAACAACAATGAAAATTCAAAAATTCAAAGACATTTATTATACAGTATTAGTACATGTAAATACAGGAAACTTTATTAACTTTTAATAGCTATCACATCATCACACAAAACAGTTACCAGCAATTTTTTTAACAATATGGTTAATCAAAAGATTGTTTGATTTGGCTTTACACCGTACTTAAGGTTGTTCCACTCATAATAGTGTTGTCTGTTCAATACATGAAGGAAACCAACCTCAATATTACTGGCAGAAAGCAGCAATAAGGTAAAGACAAGACAAAGCACAAATTGTACATGCTGTAAGACACAAAGAGTATGAATTCAGCGCTAGATGCCACAATTTGTTTGTTTGTCATACTTAAGGTTATTCCACTCAAATTGGCATGCCAGCCCAATGGGTGAAGGAAACCACCCCAAAGTTACTGACAACACTCAGGACAAAAACACCAACACAAAACTATCTCCCAGTCAAAAAACATTCAAAACAGAAATTTTTTAATGTAATCCTAAAACTGTCTCAAGAAACATGAGACACACAATGGGGTGGAACGTGCAAGACAAACTGTTGGCATAACCATGCAACACATATATTTGGTTTCTCAGGCCCGTCCCCAGGGGGTGCTCCGGAGGTTTCGGGGGAATGCCCCTAGCTTGATAGTTTTAAAAGAAATAGGATTTCACAGTTTTGTGGGCCTAGGCGACTACACCTGTAGTACTCATTAATGGTACAATGGAGCCCCCCCATGACTCAACGCTGGTGACGGCCCGGTTTCTATTGCATGCTCCTTACATGTAGTCGTAAACAGTTGCCTGGTATGGTAGGGAGTGGGTGTTAGGGGCTTCAGGATCAGTTAAGACAGTTGCATGACAAACATGTGGTAATATGTAACAGGCACAGAAACGATTTTCTCATATTTACAATATCTTTAAATGTACATAACTATGGTTTTAAAAAAGGTTATGTTAAAGATATCACAACAAAAAACGCTAATCCATCTCATTATTTCAAAATCACCAGTCTTCACAAATATCAATCTTCAAAATTGAGAAAAATGAACAGTAACAAATGATGACAAAAGTATCAATTCAAACTCTAATATGTAACAACAAATCAATTTTGTATTTCCTCTAACTCAGTAATCATGGAACTAGGACGTTCCCTCTAAGAACCTAGACAATCCCTGACATAGACTAAAGCTTAATCAGCCTGAACAATTCACACTGAGTGATGGGTCAGGTGTTCATGCCAATTAAATGGCAGCCGGAATTTGACTTCGTTTTAAATAAGAGAAATGGATCTAACAAAACAAAACTGATTGTAAAGAATCTTCAACTTGGCTGAAAGCTTCCAAGTGTCCTGGGCAATTTATTGGCTGTTTCTTAGTTAACTGAAGCTAACCTAATACCAAACATACCTTCACGTTTAGAGAGGTTAGATTCAAGGTAGATAAATCAGTTCGTACATCTTGCCACCTGGTGTTGTGCTCTGTATCAAAATGCATTCCTGCAGCTAATTGAATATTTTACATGCTTTTAGGGAGTTTAGATAAATTTTGTGACAACTTCAAGTGCTAACTTTGGAAACCAAAATGCCATTCAAAGTGGTGTTTGACATAAAAAATGTTTTCTTGCTTTCTGTTTTTTTTTTAAACATATTTATTGCAAAAACATATATATCATTGCAACAGGTTATGCAGAGATTACAAACAATCCCCTTCCTGGAAGACACGCAGTCATAACTGAGAATATACTTGTAGTGGGAGAGAAAGTGTTGCATTTTATGTGAAACTTTTCTTTCTTTCTTTGAATTAGACTTTATTTTGTACTTAATGTTATGACGTGTGTCAGCCATATGATCAAGGAATTCATCATCAACTGCAATGACAACAAAACACGGACAAGATATCAGACAAAAGCAGGACAAGATAAATGGTAAAGTATGAATACATTAAACAAAAATTCAAAGCGTTTAAAAAAAATTCCTATTTTAAATTATTTCATCTTTCATATTTTCACATTAACTCCCACGTTATCTGGTAAACAAGCCATGACATCATATTTGGCAAAGAAAACCTTGAAAATTAATCTTGTTGGGGGTTAAACCAAACTATTGACAAAAAATGCAACTTAGTAATGCTAACTGTATGAAGTACTTAACGAAAATAGATGGGACTTTTTTTCTGGGATGATAAAACTGAAGTGACTAGGTACAGAGCCATTCTTTCTACATTCTGCGGTCTTATCACCCTTCCCAGAAACTCATATACAGTGAAAGAAAAAGTAAATTTGGCACAGAAAAGCTAGTAAATTGATGGAGGTGTCTATTTAAGAGAGACAGATTCTTAATTGAAAGAAGGAAACTTTTAGGGGGTTTAAATATGTTGGATTACTGGCAGAATATTAACACATAGACCGGGATAATATTCCAGAAATTAGGGAGTGGAACTTCTGATAAACATGGAAGAATACCATTTATTTGCTTTGCTTTTCAGTCAATGGCATTTCACTTATATGCAACATGTTAGTATTGGATAATCCAATTCAAGTTTTATTATATCGCTAAAAAAAAGAAAATATTGTTTTTCAAAGAAATAAAATTTGAACTCCAGTGTCTTGTATTGTAGAGTATTGCCTGAAAATGACAGAACTGTAAATTGATGACCCACAGATGGCAGCTCTACTGTTTGTGTTTGACTGTCAACATTTTACTAACAGAAAATAGACTTGGTATGATAGTCTGACATTCAATATTCAAGGCCTGTTACACAAAATATCCTAATTTTTTAAAGTAAGAAAAACTACATCCCTTCATGTTCGTTTAGTGAGCCAGTGTCTAGAGATCCAACTTGTTTTGCTTGCTGGACATTTTAGGCTATACTTATGGTTATTTCATTTATATGACCAGGTGCCAGCCAAATGCTTCAATGAAACAATGCACTACCGATCAATTATGATCGGTAGATATCAGGCAGAGTTTTATACTTATTCAAGAATCAAGGCCTGGGGCCTTATCAAATTTTTTTCAAGTGCACAATTTTATTTCTGGCAACATTTTCCTTAATTTTAAATTTAGCTGTTTTTTAAAGTTTAATTTAGAATGCACATAACTATCTGGAAACTTTTCAAGGGGGAGTATTTTGATAAATACAAATTTTAAGAAAAAGTCCCTGCTTGTCTGTCAACAAAGGTTGGGTAATATTTTACCCTGCAGTCAGTTCATTAGTACTTGAGTTACCATGGAAACAATTGAGTCATTCAGCAGGCTGTCAGCAAGAATTTTAAAGATGGCCGACATTTTTTTAACAGATGTTTGCCTTAGTCAACTAAAAAGAGCCATTAAAGAATTCCCAATGACTTTGACTCTAAAAGTTAAATAACGACTTTAGACCCCAAAAGAATGTTACACTGACTGATGAGAGAAACACAAACAGGCGTTTAGAATGGGCTTGACATTTTGGAAGTTAGCTTGCCTTGTTTTCTTGTCATATTGCGAGAGATACAATTCACATCTGTTTAAGGGTTTCTCTGAGTCACACTGTTAACAGCATTCAGACACATGTTGAAGACAGTAAAGTAACAAGTGCCATTGGTTTACAAATTAAATACACCAAACACTTCCTCTCAGCAGGCCACAGCAATTTACATTTTTTAAACAAGAAACAAAACAAATTTACTCTAATTCAAATACACCAAACTCTTTCTCTCAGCAGGCCAAAGCAATTTACATTTTGTAAACTAGAACTTGAAAGAAAAAAAATTTACTCTAATTTGATACTTTTATTGAATTATTTATTAAAATATTCTATGTTTGAATGTCTTGTGTAATACATGAACATCAAAACCCTTAGCTCAGTAAGCAACAGTAATTTACTTCTTTTTTTTTAAATAGGAAACAAAAACAAATTTACTCTTATTTTATATGTTTAAATACCTTGTGTAATACACCAAATCCTTTCTGTCAGTAGACAGTATCAATTTAATTTTTCTTTTAAAATGAGAAAAAAACCCATATTTTTTCTAATTTTATACTTTAATTGAATTATTATTTATTAAAATGTTCTAGATTTGAATGTTTTGTGTAATTAATCAACCCTTTTCTTTGGAAGGCCATAGCAACTTTTAAAACAAAACATAAAAATATGTTGATTTTCATCCTACATATTACCTGATTATTTTATAGCTAATACACGTGTTTATATGCCACAAGACAAAAACATGGTACAATATGACAACATGGTAAATCCCATGACAGATCAGTTTTGTTAAGATCAGACCAGCAAGGGCAAACTAAGTGCCTATCCAGGATGTTTTCCCCCAACTGTCCACCAAGGTCAGAGGTAACTCCCTCCAACTTACAGTTCAGGGCAGAGAGAAATTCTCTCCAACTGCCCACCTAAAGCCCAAAGCTCCCTCCACAAACTAGCCCAGGCCACAGGAAGCTCCCTCCAACTACCAGCCCAGGCACAGGAAACAACATCCAACTGCCAACCCAGGTACAGGAAGCTCCCTCCAACTGCCAACCCAGGATACAGGAAGCTTCCTCCAACTACCAGCCTAGACACAGGAAGCTCCCTCTACATGTAACTGCCTACCCAGGGGGTAGGAAACTCCCTCTAACTGCCAACCCAGGGCACAGGAAGCTCCCTCCAACTACCAGCCCAGGCACAGGAAGCTCCCCCCCCCAACTACTAGCCCAGGCACAGGAAGCTCCCTCTAACTGCCAACCCAGGGCATAGGAAACTCCATCTAACTGCCGACCAAGGGCACAGGAGGCTCCCTCCAACTATCAGCCCAGGCATAGGAAGCTCCCTCTAACTACCAGCCCAGGCATAGGAAACTCCCTCTAACTGCCGACCAAGGGCACAGGAGGCTCCCTCCAACTATCAGCCCAAACACAGGAAGCTCCCTTCAACTACCAGCCCAGGCACAGGAAGCTCTCTCTAACTGCCAGCCCACACACAGGAAACAAAATCTAACTGCCAACCCAGGCACAGGATGCTCCATCCAACTACCAGCCCAGACACAGGAAACAACATCCAACTACCAACCCAGGCACAGGAAACTCACTCCAATTACCACCCTAAGGCACAGAACGCTGATTCCAACTGCCTATTTAGGAAACAGGAAGCTTCCAACATTCACCCAATTTTTTTAAAAACTAATTTCTAAATATCCTGAAAAACAAGTGAAAATATTTAAGATTTTTTTTTTTTTACATTTTTAAAAACAATGATAGGATAATCTTGTGGGGTGACATAACATGCAGCAGTCTACACACAAATGGTTGGGAGAACAACATGAAGTGTGATCATGCAACATGTCATTGGTTAACACTGGAAAGAAAAAGCAAAAATATGTTACTGAGTTACTAAACACAGGCCTGACAAAACATGGGTCGTAATTTCTCTAGAAAACAAAATGTACACAAAATGTATTTGCTTCAGATTTTTAAAGACATTTTGTTACACATAAGTCCCTCCAACACAATTCCTTCCTAGGGGCTTAGCCAGAAATAAAAAGTATGGTGTCCCAAACTGGTCATTTTGCTTCACTTTTTAAGTAACTAGGTGTCTGACTCCAATTTTTACAGTTTCCCTATCTCCTGCATGTTAAAAGTTTCTTAAAACAGGGTGTCTAAATGAGGCAATGTTTCAATTCAGGGTGTCTAAAGGATGAGTGGACACTCCGCTGCCTAGACCCTTGTTCCTTCCCTACATTTACTGTAAAAATACATCAGATTTATGTAATACCCAGATAATGTTAATATGGGTGACTCTATTTGATGGATAATTTCAAGCCAATTTGTTGCAAGGACTCGTGATTTCTCTTTCTTTGTCCCCACTCGGAAGATTATAAATTGTCAGCAGTTATCAAACTTACATGTATTGCAACGAGAGATTTGTAAGTACATGTAAATTGATTTTTTGTTTGTTTGATTAGGGTTTAATGTAATACCCAAGGGTAATTCACTTATATGAGCAAGGGTAAATAAATTGATTATTCATGGGATTGACTGGAGTTTTATGTAATACTCAAGGTTATTTCACAAATAAGAGGCAATGCAATTTAATTAATTCTTCATGGGAATGATTAGAGTTTAATGTATTACTCAAGGGTATTTCACTTATATGAGCAAGGGTAAGTAAATGGATTCGTCATGGGATTGATTAGAGTTTAACGTAATACTCAAGGGCATTTCACTTATATGAGCAAGGGTAAGTAAATGGATTCTTCATGGGATTGATAAGGGTTTAATGTCATACTCAAGGGTATTTCACTTATGTGAGGACAGGTAAGTAAATTAATGATGAAATTACGACCCTGAAGACAAATATACAAAACAAAAGCGTTGGTTGTGCGCAGACATGAATTTCTACAGTGACGGGATAAACATTTAGTACCATACCTTTATCAGATTTGATCCCTTTATTAAATGATGCAGAAAGATAGAAAATGCAAATATATAAAAATGCACATCACATCATGTTCCAAAATCACATACAGTAACTCAACAAGACAAAACTCAAAAAATGAATAGAAAAACATTTTTTTATTTCATTTTATCTTCAAGCAAAAAAGTTTAAAATGAACCAACATTTGAACTATAAATTTTCAGATTTAGACATTTACAATTGAAAACCAGAACAATGTCGCTAAAATCTCTTCCAAGGTAATGCAGTGAATTCATACCAATTTGATTGAACAGAATTACAAAGCTCCCTAGAATTGTGTTGTTGCATGAGGAGATCTGACAAAATCCAATAACAGAATGTCACTGATTGGTTTATCTAAA
The DNA here is from genome assembly GCA_030265115.1 of Mopalia vespertina. Taxonomy (NCBI): domain Eukaryota; kingdom Metazoa; phylum Mollusca; class Polyplacophora; order Chitonida; family Mopaliidae; genus Mopalia; species Mopalia vespertina. Next base: position 9,088 of record JAQQZZ010084696.1, read on the forward strand.
ATGGCCAATCACAGAGCTGCTTTGTAATTTAAATGTCAAACAGGTGATTTCCTTTCAATCACTGTGTAATATGTATTTTTATTGGGTAATTATAAGTGACCTTTCATATACCCCAGTGTCAAATCTCATGGAAAAACAGTTTCCTGTAGGATTATGTCAAATCTAACCGTGAAAAACAAAATACTGCGACACTGATTCAGATATGGTTTTCCTCAGGATGGTTTTATTACACATTGACAGCCAGTCATTAATCACAACACCTGCTTGTCTCCCTTTGTTTACTCCAGTCAGTATTTTTTATATAAAAGGAAGGTGTGCAGGAAAAGGCACACCTAATAAAAAACTGAAACAGTATTTTACACTCATGAAAAGTAAAAAAATTTTTATAGAAATTTGATTACAACTATATAATTTTTGTGTTGTTCAGAAGTCAAATTTAAATTATTTTTATGATCTAAAGATAAGCTAAATTTTCTGTAATAAAATTTCAAAACTTGGCCGACATTTTTGAAGGTGTTCTTGATGTCTAGTAGTGTGCTAATTATAACACTTCTAAATGATTTTTTAATTGTGCTCAGGTATGCAAAGAGCGATTGCACGCCTTACAAATTACTGTCTGTTTCTCACATCTCGCTTTAATGTTTCCAGTGATGTTACTAAAATGTAATGCGTAGAATGAGAATCCAAATTCTCGGAGATGATTCAGTTCAAGCATCGTGATGAGTAACGCCTTTAACATTTACTTCATAGCGTATGTCTCATAACAATTATCTCATGTTGGCAACGATGAGAACATCACAAACACATGATTATGTGATGCCGCCTGTTAATGTGTACAGATTATTAGTTGTGATACGAAGACCAAACACATCAAATATCACAAATATTAGTTAGGAAAGGAAATTGTATAAATTTATAGTTTAATCACAAAATGAAAACTCAGTTTAATTACAAAAATTTGTCAAAAGCATTTACCGAAACTGGATTATTTCTTAGTTTGTTGTTTTACATGACATTTCAGGTCATTTCCCTCATATGAAGTCTACTCAATCCAGTCAAGACAATGTTTTCCACTAAAATGTTTTGCAATTTAAACCACCCAGTCATGGTAAAAGGACCATTTCCAACTGTTTATTAAAATTTATGTGACTACAAAGAACTTATACATTATGGCAATCAAGCTTTCGGAAAACTCTTATTCTGTTTTAAATTTTCCTTACACATCGAATAAAAGTTTTCCGAAAGCTTGATTGCCATAATGTATAAGTTCTTTGTAGTCACTTTTTCTATAATTGGCCTAGTTAAGGTGCTACACAAATGTATAACTGTCAACGACATGTTTTCCAAGTTACCTCACCCAGCAACAGTTTAGCAACCACGATTCAACTATTTGTTTAAATTTGTTGCTTTGAATTCGGTTTTATACCATACTTAAGGTTATTTCACTCATATGATGGTGTGCCGGCCTAGCAGATAAAGAAAACCATCCTTACGTCGCTAGTTGGCACCAAACAGTAAGAAAATGCATGTACATGTACATGTACCAGTCAAGCACATTTTCTTACGCAGCATTACAAAATTTGTTAGAAATGCCTATTTCTGCCCAAAAAATAACTGAACTTATGCAGATGGTTTAAACTGGATATTATGACAACAAAATGCACAAAACAGATATATAAATAATATAATAAGAACGATTCTGTGAGTTTCATAAACTTCACAAACATTTATAAAGATGCACAAATGCTATATAACTTTTAAAATTTCTCATAAATGCGTTTTATTTAAAATTAAAAATTCAAAGACTTAAAAACATGTGCTAATGGGCATTTTATTGATGCAGTCGATTATTTCAAACAGTTTATAGCAAAAAAGAAAACAAAAAAAAATAATAATTTGAAGTGAAAACATTTTCTTCCATAGCTTCAAATCAAGTGGGTGACCTCTTAGATCAATGTCTAGGGTTTTCAAACTTCCCTTTGCAATATCCTCTATTTAATCGAAAATATTGTCACTTTCATCCATCCAATTATAAAATCGAGAAATCATATGGTTTCCGTGTTTTAAAGTTTTATTGTCACAAAATATAGCCCTTGGGCAGCAGTACGTGTATATTCCATAACTGAAAGAAGATATTAAAAAAAGATAAGAATAGAAGGAGGTAATTAACTTACTATAGCAGGAGCGACCGTCCACACCAAGTTGGAATCCCAGTTTACAGGTACAAGTGTAGGAGCCTTTAGTGTTCATACAAGACTGTGTGCAACCTCCATTGTTTTTCCTACATTCATCCACATCTGAGGAAGACAATTGAGGACATACATGTATAGAGTTCATTATGGGGCCAAATCATCTCCAGGCTGCTAAACAGCTCGTAGATTAAATAAAATAAATGAATTTGTCCCTAAAATCTTCATTAACCACCAATTTCAAGAAAAAACCTCTTCAATTTTACATTGCCAGCTATTGATGACGAAACCTAAATAAAAACTTTGTCAAACTTGAAACCACCATTTAATCTTTCCATTCACAGGTTTGAAATGTGGCCTAGAACCAATGAGCAGTATATTAATTTGTTTGTTTGTTTGATTGATTAGGGTTTAGCATCCTACCCAAGGCTATTTCACTTATTACTTAATATGATGATGAATTGTCCATTTCACAGTGAACCTTGCTTAACTACAGTGGAAAACCAAGAGGAAACCTTGGACATAAACTCAAGCCAGTGACTCGTACATCGCAGGGGGTGAACCAGTCCAAAGACTAATCAATGTCATTTGATATTTCAAAATTCCAAAATATTTAAATTGACTGTAAAACAACTTTTCTGAATGGCATTGGTCATCATTAGTCTACAGTTGTAAACCTTGTTTTATGAACAAACTAAAATAATATCCCTTTATGGAGAGACTTTATAACATTTATAATGAACAATGCAACAAATACAATACTGTAGATGATTAACAAGTTTCAAGGTCTCAAAGATATGCTGTCTTCATCTTCAGGAATGGCAACTCCTCAATAAATACTACTTAAAAAATAGTATATTTGTTTATTTAACAATAGAGCAAGCCTCATCAGGGCTTTTTTCCCGCCAGTGACAGGCTAATCCTTATTTCCTTAATTTTCATTGTCTCTGATGATATATTCTTCTGATTTGAAGTGTTCAATTCTTTGATTCTTCAATTATTTTTTCTACCCTATATGTCTCATTTAAGGTGTCCTAAATGTACATGTTCTGCTTCCTCTTCAAATGTCAACGGCTCTCTGTATCTTCAAATTACAAATTTTTAAAATCATTATGTACGATACTTTTTTAATCAACATAATATATAACTTTTGTAAAAATTTTAAGTGTCCATTGACAATTTACATTAAAACATTTGATAATCTACATATCCAATTTAAAACTTTGATCATTTTATCATTTATTAAGGATATCTAAATAACTTTGATGATTTTACAATTTATTTATTTTTTATTTATATACTGTCTTCATGTTTTAATGTTAAAATAATACGCATATGTTTATGAAATTTATGAAAAAATTATTTATTGAGGACTACAGGGAAGAGCAAATTTTTAATTGGACTGTAATGTTATCTCGTTTTTATTATTAGGATTATTATTAAAATAAACCAATGTAATGCATATACATGTATGTACATACACATTCAAACAACATGAAGACACTAAATTGTTTAGTGTTTAAGCCAGCGTTTCTGGGTATTTTCGAATTATTGCACCTAAATCTTGATTCTTAGGTAATAAGGCATTTTGTGAAAACACAAATCATCTACAGAAAGAGGAACAACCAATCTGCCGTATGGCATCAACTTTTAAGGCACTTAAATGTAGAATAAGCTTTCGAAAAAATTTAAAATACATCCATTATAAATGAATTAAAAATTCATGACCAATTCTTAACTAAAACATATAGATTTTATGACTTAAATGGATATGTGTTGAGCTTGGATCAATTAGGACTGAATTTTCATAAAGAAATTGTTTGTAGTATTGTATATGTATATGTGTACATGATTTGTTTTTTGTATGTTGATAATAATAGCACTTTTCAGGATTTATTATAATGTTGTCAAACATCGAATTAAAATATATTATCTTATCTTAGGTTGCTCTAAGATTGGTTTATTTGAAAAACTACTTTGTATCGGTCAAAATTCTGGTTGAAATCAATTGAACATGACCCAATGACAACTGTTCAAGAAAAATATTGTTAATGCTTATTCATTTTATATGTTTACTTGTTTCTATCACTCTTGATACATTTATCCATATCCTTTGATTTGTGGACAATTTAACATAAACATTGTTCATGTGAAATTTGTTAAATTGTTTTTTGTAGTTTTATGTTACAAAACATACAGGACAGTCATATTTGTTTCTGTTTTAGGGTAAAAGTCCATCACAGTCGGAGGAATTAAAAAAATTTAAAGAACTTTTCCCAGAGGAGCCTTTGTCAACTTCTCCAGTGACCAAGAAAGAACCATTGGTATGTTTATACAATTTTTAAACCCCCGATGTAAATCGGTTGTATAATGGTATGATCAGCTTTCAGCTGTCCCTCCAGTTGGCTCCAATCCATTTCAGGAGCAGAATTCGAAAACTATAAGCCCGACATGTATGTTTGTGAAACTTGGTAGACACATTCACCATCGATTGCTGTTGTGCCTTTTGCTTTAACAGGATTGGTCATTGTTTTCTTATTTATCTTATCTCTACGGATACAAAAATGGACTTCATCATAATCAGAAGTACTTTTTGTTTATGTAGCATAACTCGACAAACTATAAGGCCTATCTTTATAAAACTTGGTAGGCATATAAACCATTAACTGCTATGCCTTTTGCTATTATAGATTCATCATTTTTAAAATCTGTCCGTCCATCTGGATGGCTTGAATTAGTTTCCGGAGCAGAACTTGAAACCTTTAAGGCCTATCTTTGTAAAACTTGGTAGACATATTCACCATCAATTGTAGTTGTGCCTTTTGCTGTATAAAAAAAGCCTGGTTACCATAGTTTGATTGGTACCCAAATCAATTTCCCTGCTTTTGCGTTCTTCCGTAGAACATGGCATGTTGTGTAACATTGTTTGAAATGTCTCGGGTTACCATGGCTACCACAAAAGCACCCCAAGACTGCGTATATTGGGTTAACTAAAACAATACTTATTAAAAATGTATAGCAATGTTAAAAGTTTATAAAAACAACCCCCATATTTTGCTTTGAATTTGAATCATTAGATAACATCAGTATAGGTTATTTTTGGCCAGTTTGTTCTAATTTAATTTATCCAGCATAGATACATTCATAAGAACAAACATGACAGAATTGAACTTCCCAAGGATGTTTCATCTTAAATCAGATCTTATGGAAAATCAAATTAAGCAACTATTATGTCAGCCTAGTTTACAAAGCACTGGATGACTAAAATATACTTGTTATTATAATATGACAGGGGAGGTCAAAGGAACAAAACATTTCCAGTAACATTAGAAAGACACCCTGCAAGGCTTCAACAAAGTTTTTCAAATCTTCACCCAAGGACAGGAAACGTTCCATCAAATCCAAACTTGATGAGAAAGAGGAGACATCATGGTTTGACCTGGATTCTGTGTTTGGGTTCGGACCAGAGGATTAACAAATCTTCAATGCCCAAAAGACTTTGTCTACAACATGTAATTGTATCTTACTGTGATAAAATTGTTGACAGTTGAAGTTTCTGTGATAGCAATATTTGTTATGTAATATCGTATTCTGAGTTTAAGTTTAATAAAATGTCTTCAGGAATTTGTTATACATACCTGGATTTTAATACGATGTAAATGTCACTTAGCATGTTTGTGGAATTGATGTATTGTCAATGTTGTACAATGTCATTAGTATACATTTCTTTTCTATATTATTTATCACAAGTTTTCAAAGTCATTACTTGTATATAACTTTCATAGTTTTTTTCTTTACCATTTATTGTTTGTATTTCAAGTATGTTCAGATTATCTATTCCAAACAAAATGCTTTCTGTTCTAATGAAAAAAAAATTGATTTGTGAACATTAAACCTTGTACATCAGTTGTGTAAACAAATGTGTATTGTAAGTGTAAGTTATGTTGTCACTGTAAATATGAGTTTTTCATGTTTAATTAATATCTTTGTTATGTGTTGAATTCATTGAAAAATAAGATGTTTACAGTGAAATAAATTTTATTGACTTAGAACTTGTTGGTTTTTTGGAAACTTGAGATTATGCAAGAAATCATATGACTGACTCCACACTATTCAATCTAGATAATTATCAGTGCTGTTTTGCCATTCTGTCATCAGTCTATTGTAAAGCCCAGTTATTTAAGCTTCAAGAATAGCCCTTTCTATTCTGCATTGAATGCATCTTTTGGATTTATTCTGAATATGCATAATGTGCTCCCAGCATCAGAATGACAGAAAAATAAATGTAACCCTGTTCAATAAATTAAAAAAATAGGTAGGTTTACGCAAGAGTTCCTTAATACTGTATAAAACTTGCACTCTATTTGCTTAGGTAAATAAAATGGTCTTGGAATTTATACTGGAAAGCTTCCCCAGTATTGGATCATAAAAGTCGCTATGCTCCAGGCAAGGTCAAACAAAGAAGTCTTGTTTTCGATCTCTAATCTATTCAGCTTCAAAAATTACAATGTATAATTATTTCTTTGTTAATTTGAACAGTATTCAATATTCTAGTTATTGTAGCCTCATTTCCAGGGGGCACTGGAAACCAACCTCAATACACTGCGATACAAGACATCAGTAATACATCATTATTATACATGGCAAGTTATGAGGGGCAGATTTCACCAAAGTGACGTGCAGCTAATGAAAAGGATGGGTATGTAGATTTCTGTTGTTACAACACAACCATATGATGGCCTATGATTTGCTTCCACTGTTCTGTGTACCTTAAGTTATTCCTCACATATTAGAGTCCAATAAAAAAATTGCTAGATTAAATCTAAAGAAAATTATATATTCAATAACTTATCTTCTTGCATATTATGTTTTGACTATTCCACTGTCAGCCTTAAAGGGAAAGACCCCTGATTTTCGACCTAAACTTATTATTTTTATTGCATATTTTCAAAGACAACCATCTGTATTGCACTTGCAATCAAAATAGCATAGCTGCTATTTAGTTAATATTAAAAGTGGAACTGACGTCACTGTTCGATAACATGGTAGTTTTAAAATCCAGTCATGGCTGTCTCTACTCTTGAACTGGTGGATGCTTTCACATAAAGCCAAAAGCAAGGGTTCCGTCCCCACAACAACAAACAACCACTTGTACATATCCACCTGGTACTAAAAGCCAGATTTTTTAAAACAGCATGTCAACTGAAAACATGCTTAACGTATGTGTTACAAAAGAGCTTTTTTGAGTTATTTTGATATGTATACAACAGATTAACATTGTGCTTGGATGACTAAGCTTGTGTATACATAGGTCATATGCCTTCCAATGCATCCATGAGCAAACAATCACACAGGTGACCGACCAAGTTTTCGAACAATGTCAGTCCTGCCTGTTAAATTAACGGCTATGCTTACTCAAATGTAAGTGCAATACAGAGGTTTTTCTTTGAAAATATGCTATAAAAATAATAAGTTTAGGTCGGAAATCAGTGGTCTTTCCCTTAAAATGTCCACAAGAATTAATAAAATCTTATTTTCATCTGACACAACACGTCTTAAACCATGTTTCCATCAATTGAAATGTTTATTTTGATATGTATTTTAAGGTAAAAATCAATTTAAAATAGTGAAAAATGATACGCATTTGATTGGTCAGAATCTTGATGACATATGCGTATGGGGAAGAAGTCATTGTTCAAACCCCATACAGCTACGTCACAACTCTTAGAGGGATATCTATTAATTGAAACATAATTGTTTGTTATAATTTAACACAATGAGCTTTCTTCATTATCACAAATGACCACAACAGGCCAAAAACTTAATAACAGATGTTCCCTTTTAAGCATCTTTACACCACTGAATGAAGTCAGCTGACCGCTAGGATCCTTCTGATTGAATGTAGTTTTAGGGCCATACAACATGGCAACCATCTGACAGTTTCAGTAAATTAGACAAACTTGCATATTCTTTACTCCCATAATTGTGATTTGAATGGTGGAAATATTTACATCGGAAGGAAAAGTATTTCAGATTGCTTCATTTGCCTATCAATTTTATAGTTTTAAATCAAAATCTCCTAGTTGTTTTGTCTCTATAGACAACCTAACAGTAATAATAATACAAAACCAAAATGTTATATAAGAGGCTTTTACAGTGATCGGCAGTTAAACTTTTAACAAATCAAAGAAACATGTTACTGTATTTACTAGTATGTTTCTGTTACAGCAATCCAACTGTATGTGTGATATGTTTCAACAGTGAAAAAAAAAAGAAGAGTATATTAGGAAACCAACTATAAGTTGAAAGTACAGCCATCTCTGCCATTCGGCAATGTCAACTGGGGTGTCGGACTCTTCAGTAACACAGCTGTGCATTGTTCATACTTTCCAACCTTGTCTGGTTGCTACAGCCAGCTGTCGTACATATAGTCATACCTGCCACCCTCATAGTGATCCACTATGAGATTTTCTCTCTTTCATATCACTTGAAAGTAGTCCGCTAACAACTATGTGCCTTCTTATTAGGCAGAGTTTTTTAGAATGGTACAACATGGCATTACTCTTGTAGTACAGTGAATAACCGTATATTTGTTCTACTGGTGGCAGGAAAGGAAGTTCCTGGTGTTCTCAAAGATAAGGGGTAACACAAAGCCGATCTGTAATGTTGGTGTATTGTCTTGTCATTGCTTGTTACCAGTGACATTGAGTGTGGTTTCCTTCACCCCCCATCTGAATGAAATAACCTTAAATCAAACTAACAAGCAATCTCGACTGCCATACTAGGTGAAAACTCCGGAAAGGGGTTTATGGCTTGTCAGCCCAATGAAGAAAATCTCCCTTTACGCCATTGGCAACAAACAAAGACAACATAATACAAAGACATTACAAACAGATTGGCTTCATGTTGCCCCTTCCCTCTGAAAGAACCTGGGCAACAGGAAGCTCCCTGCTAACCCTCCGCAAATCATATGGAAATGCATGTTGTTCACAGATTAATTAATTAAACTGATCACTTGGTGCCGAAATTGACTCATCCTTTTTTATGGACATGAAGTAAAACTTCATAATCAGCTGAAACCTATATGTATTTCTTCCTTTATTGTCACACTGCAATCTAGAAAACGTCCTATCATGGTGATAAAACATAGTGTTAAATGTGAATGGCAACTGTTGGGTTTGTTTGATTGGGGTTTAATGTTGTACTCAAGGGTATTTCACTGATTGTCAACTGTCCGTCTGTAGACACAATTTTGTCCGGCCTTCTGCTACAGTTTTTACCCTATGTTAGTGAAAATTTGTGTGCATGTTCTCCTGGAGGTGAAGTTGTGCAAGATGTAATTATTGGGTTCCGTGGATCATTTTTTTTCCAGAGTTATTGCCCTTTAACAAGCCTATAGTGTTGTTACATAGGGCCAATATTGTCCGGCCTTATTCTT
>JAQQZZ010084707.1:0-18709 GCA_030265115.1 Mopalia vespertina
GTTAACAAGTAACCAAATATTTATCATATAGTGTCTTGTGAGCCGACCCTGTGCGGACTGTGGAAAACCTCAATGTATCACTCACAATCTCTATACCAGAAGATAACCATACCACCGCGACTTTGTCAATTTGTCAGACATGTAGAGATTGGATTTTCCAAATTTTGAAAATTGGGGTTTTTTTGTTGTTGTTTTTTTTTTATTATTTAACATTATACATCGTATATGTTTTTTTACTTATACGATGGTGTGCCAGCATGAGACCAGTAACTTTTTGAATGGCTAACATCTTTTAATTTTGGTTAAATTAAGACTCGATCTTCGCTGGGTGTCCCGACATTAAACATGCCCTAGTTTTTAAAACTATTTAAACACGTGCTTGTGTGAAAATCGGAAGAAAAAAAAAGAACACTGAAGCTGTTTATTGATCTGTACAGGCGAGTCGATTCATTTAAAAAGTAATTGCAACAGAGCCGAAACCAAAGTATAGACATTTTTACCTCAAAAGGTCACATTTTATAATAACAGATAAAACGCAAACACGTGTTGTTGTTTACAAAGTAGTGTGAAGTCCATCCACACTGTGATGCGACGAGTATCACTGCGCGATGAAAGCTGGTTTCCGAAATATCGGGAACCAGTCAAGATGGCTCGGTGATACCTTAGAGTTGGAATCTCCGCAGGTAGCTCCGCGAATAATGTTTAGAATGAAAAAAAGGAAGAGCGGACCGAGGGAGAACACTACTTATAGGCAAAATGACTAAAATTACAGTGATTGTCTGAGTGACCCGCTCACCCAAGTTTATCAAGACGTCTGCAGCTGTTCGTTTATTACATGGTGAAACAAGTTCACAAGAAACAAGATAACTCTCTGAGAAATCAAGAACTCTTAGTACATCGATACCACAGAATACAAAATTGACATAGGCAATGGACATTACACATATAAAGTGACATATTGAATGGAATGTAAACGAAGAAAGTAACAAAAGAAAATGCAACCTATTCACAATCCGTCTGCATTGATGTAGAAATTAAATAAACTAGGTCATAGAAATTATTATTATTGGTACTAGGGTGTTGTGTGTTCCATGCCCTTCTTTGATTACCAGCCCCTTTTGTATTGGAATAAGTAAAACAAAACTTTGTATCTGCCCGAGGTAATGGGTATTCAAGCCGTGATCACGGCTTATTAAGTCGACATCACAGACATGAACGATAAGTTAAATAATTTTATTTGTGAACGTAGGATAGATTATGAATGTATTTGACATCCAGGAAATCTGGCGTGTGGTTGGAGGGAGCTTCATGTTGCCCTGGGGCTCTCGGAGCTAAAGGGGAACAGGAAGCCGATCTGTTTGTGGCGTCTGTATTGCGTCCTGTTATTGTCCTGTATTTGTCCCGCCTTGTCTTTGTTTGTTGCCAGTGGTGTCGAGGGTGGTTTCCTTCACCCATTGGGCTGGCGCGTCGTCATATAAGTGAAATACCCTTGAGTACGACGTTAAAACCCAATCAAACAAACAAACATGTCATTATGTATGATTAATAATAAATAATAGACTAACACAAATCAGTATCAGTACAGTATCTTGAAGCTCTAATGGGCTTAACTTTTCTGAATATAATATTTTCTATCGACTTCTTGAACTTCACCAAGGTTACAAACTTGGTATCGTAATTCAGGAAAATATGCTAACACGAACTTCTGCTTGCAGACAGAAGTAAGAATAGCTCATTTGATTTGGTAAACATGCCTTATCTGGGCGACCGTGTCTCTTATCGGCATTTAACGAATTGTATAAATATGAGCGACAATATCATTTTGTATTGTACGTTGTTCTGGCTTGAAATCAAAAAACATTTAATAACAGTTGCAAGATAAATTTAACAAAATGTCAATTGAGATAAATCATAAACATAGAAATAGACCTATATACTGAATAAATGAAGAGAGAAAAAAATTTGCTAGCCTCCTCCGGGACTGGAACCTGGGACAATTGGGTTACAGACCCAACACTCTACCGACTGAGCTACAGAGGCCCACGGCAGAATGAGTCCCGAATTATTACCCAGTGAAGACGTAAATAGACCTATATAAATGTATAAAATTAGTCAAGAAAGTTAAATTAGCTAATGTATTGTTCTCATCTGAAACTGTTACGCTTCACCGTGTTTTTATACGGTTGAAGTACCACGGTTACACTCGGCGCACGGCCAAGTGTACGTTAATCTACAACATTGCCTTCGGGGTATCCAGAGTCCATCAACCGGTATTGTGATATTTGGTATTTGAACTGCAGAAACTTTTATAATCAAGTAAAGGAAGGACAATGGGAAGACATCACATCACCCGATACACCATAGCCAAGGTATCATAGCCCTATAGTATACGGCTGTGGGCGTATCGTATCTGTTCAACGACAGAAAACTTCAGGAACTCGTCCTGCGATTTTTCGGAGGGTTTTTAAACTGTTTTTCATTATCTTCCTCTATAACATTTGTAGGTAATTTGATAACGGCTGTAGAAGCGGAAACCCCAAATACCACAACCACAGGTACGCTGGTATATTTTTATGTTTTAATTCACATGTACTGGATTTTCGCTGTTTTGGGATTACCATTTCTTAGTTGGAACAGACTAGAGTTAAAGGCGAAGACCACCCAAAAACCATATTCTATAAATAAGTAAAACTTTTTGTGTGTTATACAATACATTAATTTCCTTTTTCATAACCTGATAGTAACTCTGGTTATCATCCATTAAAGAGCAACGCAAGCACCAGTTGCGTCATCAAATCCTGTGCTGCTAAGTTTTTCTGCACTCTGGTTGGTCAGCCATTTTTGAAGTATCCAATGATAAATCAATGAAGTCTGCTGTACACAGGATTTGATGATTCAAGTGGTTCCGGTGTTCCTCTTTTATGGATAATAACCAGAGTTATGATCAGGTTAGGAAAATCAGAATTTTTTAATAGCATTTGACAGAAAAATGTTTACTTATGTAGAAAACACGGTTTTTGGGTGGTCTTGTCTTTTAAGATTTTTTACAGGTTTTGACCTGTCCGGGAATGGAACGCACGACCCTCAAAACGTACTGCAATTTAGAGCACAGCTTTCGGGACAACCATAATGTTTTACCTAACATTATTTTGGGACGGCTGTTTTAACTTTGAATTGCAGAAACTTTCATAGTCCAATAAACGGAGCTATGCCCACATCACAGTACTGTATCTCGCGGTACATCCAGGCTCTCTGCTAGTTTCGACATCTTAAAACTTGTTTTAGCGTCGCACTCCATCCTATTTTACCCGAAGATGATTATGTATTCCGCTAATTGGTTGAAAATGGATATGAATCTCTCAGTCCCGCCCATCTCGGTAGTCATCAGAAACCTTCCCTATAACAGCCGCAAGGTGGCACCGTGTATTGTAAAACGAATGCGGGTCGTCATCCAATGGACAATTTGAGCTAGAAAATATCTCTATAACAGTTGTATTTAGTTGGAACCCTTATGTGGTACATACATGTAGAAGGCGGTTCGTCAATCCAATGGATAACTGCGCAAGAAAATATCTCTATAACAGTCGTATTTAGTTGGAACCCGTATGTGGTACATGTTGACTCATTAATAAAGCGATGAAACGATACGATTGTTAATACTGTATATATAGGGAATAATTAATTTTGTTATCAACAAATTCATTAATAAATCATTTTTACATATGTAGACAGCGACTGGGCAGCCAATCACCAGCGACACTTATATAACAGGTATTCTCAATAAGGCTTCTCTTTGTTAATGACATACAGGTAATATTGACTCAGAAAAAATAATAAAAAAACTGTCAAATTTTTAATGGGTGCTATTTCTCGCAATCAAAAAAAGACCTGAGACCCATTCAACACAAAATGAAGTTATACAAGGTTTTTCTTTAGCTGTTTTTCAAAATTTACATGTACCTGTATGGCATTTGTGGGTACTTTAGCAACGAGTGAACAAGTGGAAACCACATACATCACAATAAATAAACTAACGCCAACAAAAATCAGGAGGAAAACACCACCACCTTTAGATTAATCGTTGACATTAATTAATTGTCTATCGTGTTGCGTTAGCGTGCATGCTGACAGGGCGGTTTTAAGCGACGATTGAGGGACGACTCTCTTCGATCGTGGCGTTTTGATTGGTCGAATATGTTGTGCTCTTTTCCTTCATCAATCAAAATGCCACAAATATGGGTATTCCTCATCACTTGTCAAAATAACCTATTTTCTTTATGACATTGAGTCAAAAACAAAAGTCAGTCGCATGCAGCACAGATGAGACGTCGCTTCGAATATCGTCAGTCTATAGGCTAAACTATTCTATTATTTTTGTGAAAAAAAGAGTTAAAGTCAGTTTTACCAAATTTGGCACGGTGCAAAGATAAGTAATAAGTAACTGTATTTTGCTATAATGTTAGTTTTCTAATAACGGTTTTCTTTTTGTTTTATACTTGTGTAGCCTGCACTCATAAAATACAAGAAATGTTACCGAAACGTTGACTCAAACTCCTCTGCAAAGCGGTAATAATGTATATAGATCAATCATGTCTACGATCACTTCTCTGGACGTACGCTCTGTGTTTAGTTTGTGTTTTGCTTTGTCCCATTACATCCAATAGTGTTTTTTTATTTATTTAATAAGTACGGTAAGACACATAAATGTTACATGTCAATAATATTCTTTATTTTTTACTTGCAACAGTCAAATTCAGCAACCGCATATAGTGCGTGTTTTCAAAGTATGAATATATTAACGGTATAGCATAAATTTGACTCTGAATCTGGACTTATTGACCTCTTCTTTTAATTACCACTCCAAAATTAAAAAAAATAAAATGTCAATAATTTGCCTGACAAAACAAACATAAAAAATTAGATTAACCCTGAATCTGGACTTATTATAAAAAAGAAAATTTCAATTATTTGCTTACAAAAAAAAAATTGAAGTGACCATATTACTGTGTTTAGTCAATTATTGAGCCAATGGAAATAAGTAATTAGTTTTTCATTCTATTTAAAACTTCAGAAAATACTGGACCATCCACCGGAAGTATTGTCTCCATTGTGTTCAATGGTATTTTGGTCGCCATTTTGATTGTTTTGGTCATCGTTTTACTACGGTAAGACTTTTGTAATTTGTTTAATTAATTTAATTATCAATAGATTTTTCAGGAATATTTTTGTGCAAAACAAATATTGATAAATAGGCTTGTACTTATTCTTTCTTCGTTGTACCGAGTAAACAAATTACAAAGGTTATGTGACCATAGTGAATATATTAAAGTATGACACAAGGCATAGTGACAATAGCTGTGTGCAAGTAGTGTAAATGTCAATACGTCATTAGTATATTATATAGAAGCATATAATAAAAGAAACACGGAAACGGATCATCAGATATATCGAAACAATACAACACACTTGTGAGTAATTTTTCGATAAAAATACGCTTTTTTAATGACTCATAGGCAGTGCTTCCGGTAGAGAAAGGTTCGTAGCCACCACGTAGGTCATATAACCGGAGCTTGTCCGCTGCGTGTATAGGCCTATGTGTCTTTGTACTGGTATCTTGCATTACGATGTTATTTTGCGAAACACTATAGTGATATAACCAACATGGACTAGAGATATTCGATTCACGAAATTATACTAGATGTTTTAATAATAAGATTAGTGAATGATTTTTTTTCCATCTTTCCAGCCAATGTATCCGTATAAATAAACATTTACGTCAGGATTTGAGACAAGAGTTGGGTGTAACAAAAAGGGGAGACAACTTGACTGGAGAGTTAACTAACATTGGAGTTACATCTATTAAAGTTCAACCCCCAGCCCCACCTGATCGTGTAGTATACAGTCGTGACGGAAACAATAAGGGATTGTCAAAAAGGTCGGATTATGCCAACACGCATTCGTATCTAGACTTGGACTCGGTCGTCCATTCAAATTATATAAACTTAACGAATTCAATTGATCCACAATCAACCCAGGATTACGATCGTCTGCGCCAAGGTGAAGTAACCGGACAAACATTATATGAAGAATTACAAAATGTCTGATATTTATAATCAAATCATGAGTAAATTAAAGTAGAGAAGAGAAATTAAAAAAGCTGATCTAATTTGTTAATTTTGAAGAAATGCGTGTACTTTAGCCGGCCGAAATCCTCTCAACTGTTATGTGGTTAGTTATTTTTGTTTTCTATTATTTTATCTTCGTAATTGATCTTCTGAACGCATATTCACTGGGACTACGATATCAGAAATTAATAGGTAAAATAAACAGCAGAAATGTTATTTAATTTCAAAAGATAATCAAACTATCCGTCACCCAGATATGGCGCTCAATTTACTCAATTCGTACTTTGTTCGTCGTTTTGTTGATTGGGGTTTAACCGCGGATTGTCCACTTATATCTCTGCCTTATCGTACTTATCTTAAAGCCTCTGTAAATACTGATTAATTACTACATTTGTACATACCTTGTTCCAACTGTTACTATATTGCTGACCAATGTGAACATAATTCAATAATATACAAACTATTTGTGTAGTTTAACAATAAAGTATGTTGAATGTAAAATTACTGACTTGAATGATAAATGATATCGATATTTTAAAATATATGCTTTAGATTGTATATCTTAAATGACTATTTCCATACTGGCTTGTTATAAAATAAATCTCTTTTATCGATGACGACTGTTCAGTGTTTCAAATAAATATTGGACGTTACACAGTCAAGTTTGAAACTGAACTTCTGATTGAAGGCCTGTTGGAGAGTGGTTACGCACCAGACAAATTTCATTGTTCAGTGTTCTTTTCATCAATGATATCAACGTTAAATTCGTAAATCAAAACATTTTCTTCAAAATATCTGCCATGGCGACCACACACGAAAAAATAAATTATTCCAAAAGTGACGTTTCTTTTATTTCAGTGCCAGTAAATTGCGAAACTAACAGGTTTCAAAACTATGCTCGTGTTAGCGAGTGGGCGGATTAATTCCCTTAGTGTTCCCATGTGCTTTGAATCAGATTTAAAGAGTTTTTGGCACAAACATATTTCTGTCAAAGAGAGGCTGGGAGGGAGGAGGTTTAAATTGCTACTTTGGGTGTTTTTATTTCACATATGTACAATAGAGTTCCACTAGCCCTTTATTTTACATAAGTTAAAACGATCTCCATCTATGTTAAATAACCTGGGACCAATTTAACAAGGGATAGGCAGCGGAAAACAAATCACGTCAAATCTCACCCTCGGCAATATTCCGCGTTACCACGATATCGGTAAGGCGACCATAAAGCCAGCCCCCCTGAACTAAATAAGTTGAAGTTTCTATCGCCAAGTGAAATATTTAACGAACCAGTTGGAAAATTTCTTGTACCAAGGTAAGATCATATGTCTTTTGACTGTAATTTTGTGGGGCTAATAGTTCAGTACTAGCAGTTTGCTCGATGTTTTCGTCTTTTAAAGTTTAGGTATAAGCGATGCCTTAAGTTCCTAAAATGACTGCCATTTCTTTACATTTCGTTGTGTACGTGACCCAACTGTATTATAAATTGCATTTAGTCTGAACGCAAAGTTGAAGTTTTTTGTTTTGAATCTGCATCAGAAGTGTTTTTCGTTGCCTCGCATGGGTTTTGGGACTGGTAACACGAAAGTATATGTCCTTAACCAGCGATGGAAGTCCATTTTTGTTTTTATGACTGGCTTTTCCTAAACGTTCGCCTATTTACTCGGAGTCTTTCACTGTTTTTTCTAGAAACTTTATGTTTAAGACTGCTAAATACTTGTCTCTGTTATATTTGAAAAGAATACGCCACAGACGATGCTAGCACGTAGTTTACATTTGCCGCAAATGCGTGAAACGCCCGAGTTTGGGTTGTAAAAACATGGATCTTTGCGATTTTCTAGTGTTTACTCTGTCAGGCCTCTACGACAAAGCACTGCCGAGGCCAGCATTGATTCCCTGGGTTAGCCTGTTTACAAGCGTATGCCGTTGCCTATCACTCTTATATTGGTCCCAGAAAAAACATATTTTGAATAGTATTTTCAGCATATATAAAATAAATAATTTATTCCAAATATGTGAAAAAGAATTTTTCTTTTTTCACATATGTGATATTGACCTTTAAATATGTTGAAAATGATTATTTTCGATTCTCTTCCAAATCCAACTTTTCGGAGGAATCAGTATTTCTACAACAACAACAACAGCATTGTCTCCATAATACCAGAGATAGGTAAACAAAACCGATCCACTGTTGCCCGACGATAAATACTAGTGCTACTGATTGACATTGAATTTGAAATTGAGATTCACAGATGACAAATTATAGCGATCGATGCCTTTTGTTACATAGCAATGAGGATCGCCAGTGGAAAAAAGGAAGATAACTATGTAACCCATGTAACAGGAAGTGCAATCCGTCTCATTTACTAACAATAGCGTGGGATGAATATTCATTTGAATGCTATTGTTAATCAATGACATAGATGGCTCTACCTGTTATACGGGCGACAGAGTTGTCTACCTTTTTAGCCACTGACGATCCCGATTGGTGATGTGATTACATTTGTTAAGATGTTAAAGCGGATCCACAGGATGAATACCACTCAACTGAGCGAAACGACGATCGAATTGAGGCAAACAAATGTTATAATTATTGCTGTGAATACAATTTAGCACAGTGGGGCTTGACGCATTATAAATTCGTAATATACGTTTTTCTATAAAGGGTGTGTGGACTTTTAAGACCAGCCTGCAAGCTCGTACGACCCTTCGACTGCGATTCAGGGCGTACGAACATGCAGGACAGTCATAAAAGTCCATACACCTTCCGAAAACGTCAATAATTAATATTATTGGGCATAATGGCATGCTTTATGGAGAATGATAGATTTGCTGGCTTATAAAATCATACATATTTAACATGTCCTATCCACCTTAGTGTCGAACGAGAAAAGAAATCAAAAATCACCTTAAAAACAGATAGAGAATTCTGGGTTGAGCACTATTTCACTGATTTTTTAATATGTGATTGGAAATGAACTGGGGCAGTGATGAGGACGTGTGATATCTGGGGGAGGTGCAGTGATGTGAAGGTGCGATGGCTGTGGGCTGTGGGGTTACGTGAAGGTTTGGCTGCTGGCGGCAGGAGTTGGATGAATGTATGATGCCTGGTGGAGGACTAAGGTATGATGGCTGTGGGCAGTGGGGTTACGTGAAGGGTTGGCTGCTGGCGGCAGGAGTTGGATAAATGTATGATGCCTGTTGGAGGACGAAGGTGTGATGGCTGTGGGCAGTAGAGTGAGGTGAAGGTTTGAATGTTGGCAGTAGTGAAGAGAGATGAAGGTATGATGGCTGGCGGAGGTGAAGTGATGTGAAGGTGTGATGGTTGTGGGCAGTGAAGTTGTGATGGCTGTAGGCAGTAGAATGAGGTGAATGTGTGGTGGCTGTGACCTGTGGAGTGAGGTACGGGTGTGATGGCTGTGGCATGGGAAGTGAGGTGCCGGTGTGATGGCTGTGGCCTGTGGAGAGAGGTGCGGGTGTGATGGCTGTGGCCTGTGGATGGATGTGAAGGTGTGATGGCGGTGGGTAGTGGAATGAGGGAGTGAGGTGAAGGTGTGATGGCTGTGGGCAGTGTAGTGAGGGAGTGAGGTGAAGGTGTGGTGGCTATGGGCATTGGAGTGAGGTGAATGTACGATGACTGAAGGCAGTGGAGGGATGTGAAGGATTGGTGGCTGGTGGCAGAGGAGTTGGATGAAGGTATGATGGGTGACAGAGGTGCAGTGTTGTGAAAGCGTGATGGCTGCGGGCAGCAGGGTGAATTTGTGATAGTTGGAGGCTGTGGAGTGATGGAAATGTGTGATGGTTGTGAGCAATGGAGTGAGACGAAGTTATGATGACTCTGGACAGTGGAGTGAGATAAAGGTGTAATGGCCTTTGGCAGTACAGTGATTTGAAGGTGTGATGGATGTGGTCAGTGGAGTGAGATAAAGGTGTGAGGCTTTTCGCAGTACAGTGATTTGAAGTGTGATGGATGTGGTCAGTGTAGTGAGGTGAAAGTGTGATGGCAGTGAGAGTGGAGTGCGGTGAAGGTTTGATGGCGGCGAGAGTGGAATGAGGTGAAGGTGTGATGGATGTGGTCAGTGGAGTGAGGTGAAGATGTGATGGCTGTGAGAGTGGACTGAGGAAACGGTTTGATGGCTGTGTGCAGTGGAGTGAGTGGAAGATGTGATGGCTGTGGTCAGAGGAGTGAGGTGAAGGAGTGATGGCTGTGGTCAGAGGAGTGAGGTGAAGGTGTGATGGCTGTGGTCAGAGGAGTGAGGTGAAGGTGTGATGGCTGTGGGCAGTGGTGTGAGGTGAAGGTGTGATGGCTGTGGGCAGTGGAGTGAGGTGAAGGTGTGATGGCTGTGGACAGAGGAGGGAGGTGAAGGTGTGATGGCTGTGGACAGTGCAGTGAGGTGAAGGTGTGATGACTGTGGACAGTGGAGTGAGGTGCAGGTTTGATGGCTGTAGGCAGTGGAGTGAGGTGAACGTGTGATGGATGTGAGAGTGGTGAGGTGAAGGTGTGATGGATGTGGTTAGAGGAGTGAGGTGAATGTGTGATGGCTGTGGTCAGAGGAGTGAGGTGAAGGTGTGATGGCTGTGGGCAATGGTGTGAGGTGAAGGTGTGATGGCTGTGGGCAGTGGTGTGAGGAGAAGTGTTGGCTGCTGACGGTAGTGGAATAAGATGAAAGTATGATGGCCGGTGGAGGTGCAGACATGTGAAGTTGAAGGTAAAATAATGTAATTTGATACAGTGAGGTGAAGGTGTGATGGCTGCAGGCGGTGGAGTGAGATGAAGGTTTGGTGGATGGTGCCGGTGGAGTTGGATGAAGGTGTGATGCATTTTGGCAGTTGAGTGAGGTGAATGTGGGATGTCTGGTGGCAGTGGAGCGAGGTGATGGTGTGATATCTGGTGGCAGTTGAGTGAGGTGAATGCGTGATGTCTGGTGGCAGTGGTGTGAGGTGAATGTGTGATGTCTGGTGGCAATGGAGTGAGGTGAATGTGTGATATCTGGTGGCAGTGGAGCGAGGTGAATATGTGATGTCTGGTGGCAGTGGTGTGAGGTGAATGTGTGATGTCTGGTGGCAATGGAGTGAGGTGAATATGTGATATCTGGTGGCAGTGGAGCGAGGTGAATATGTGATATCTGGTGGCAGTGGAGCGAGGTGAAGGTGTGGTGCCTGGAGCCAGGCAGTATAATCCGAGGTTAGTAAAATTAAAATCTTGAATTATTATTCAGACTTAAACCAGAAAAGCTTTGCTGAATCAGTACCGCCCCAATATAACTCTTCTAGATTGTTAACATTTGCGATATTTCTTCTTTCAGGGAATAATCTATACCGTCAGATTTTCAGGATGAATATATCAAACCAAATACCAGTCAAAGGCCATTAATTATTCTGTCATAGCATGTCTTAAGTTCGTTTTCTTTAAAAAGAATTGAGCCTACAGCCAGCTTATCTAAGGGATCAAACCAATGTCACTGGAACCAGTCATTTCAAGCTAAGCTATAGCCATTTCCGGTCAGTCAAATAAAGCCAGTTCTGGTGTTTCAACAGTTGTGTATTTATGCTCAACCATTTGTCTGAGATTTTTTTTTGTATGGGGTTTAACGTTGTTCTTTAGGTTTGTTCATTCACATGGCGACGTGCAAGCCGAATAGGTCAAAGAAACCGCCTTCAACACTACTGCCAGCAAACACAGAGAAGACAGGGCAAAAACAGGACAATCACCGGGCAAAAACAGGACAATCACAGGACACATTACAAAGACATCCCCAACAGATCGGCTTCATGTTGCCCCTTAGCTCGGAGAGCATCATAAGAAGCTGTCTCCCGACCATCTGCCTTTTGTCTGCCAAGAATTATTCGAATAGAACATTAAGTGAACATATTAGGTTCATAGAACTCAAGGCACATCACCTACTGATCCTTCTGTTCATTTCCAGAGTTCTCATCTCCACCAAATAAACCATGCACCGAGGGCTTATTTATCCTATAACTGTGCCATAGAGAAGAATGCCCATGAATCTCACCCGTTTGCTTCGTCCTCTGGGCGTCCAAGGGCATCACGGAACTAATCGGTTGTGATTGGCCATTTGCGGTTACTCTGTGTTGTTGCCAGTGATGCTGAGGGTGGTTCCCGGCAGATATTAAACTGCTAATCTGGCATACGAGTGACATAACCTTCAGTGAGTACAATAAAAGCTTTAGACAAAAAGCCAATAATCAATCAACGGTTGTAAAAACATAATAAAATATATGACGATTTGGTCATGTTAACTTTTTAAAATTAAATCCAATTTATTTTTTTACTTTCGTCTAATTACTTCTGGTTACTGGGAATTACACATTGAAGGCACCAAACTAATTATCCAAAGTCCAGAGCTCGAATGCCGGTGGAAGTTAGCAAAATTGTCGTTACTACAATACAATTATATTTAGAACAATCGATTTACTTTTGTGAGAAGTACTGCAAGCGGAGGACGAATTGACGACACTGTATGTACCCGGGATACAAGACAGACCACTAACTTAATAAATGCCACTAAGTCTTTCCTTTTGAATGCGTCAATTAATACTCTCCCGAATCATAAGCCATTCTTTATAGCCTCTGATAAAAGCAAATCCTTTCTGAAGTGTACTTTTCAACCTCCAATTAAAATTCTCTATTAGCCGTTTCTAAATCTTCATGCACACAATTGTAGGATCCCGACAAAGTCGTTTTACAGACAGCCAATGAAACGACTGCGGGTTTGGATACGACATAAAGAACTGCAGTCCGAAATGCCCCAAATACCATAACCTTGATGATTTCCGTCGCTGTTATCCTGTTCTGGAAATCGTCGATAAAGCCATCGTAAATGTCAGCGGATATAAAAAACCAAAATGTTTTGTATATATAATTGTATCACTGAGCAGTGAGCGTATGCATCTAATGCTTCTGGTTTTTTTTTTTACCATTTTGTTCTAAAGTTAATATTCCTACTTTCAGAAATTACAGACACCACTCTAAGAACGAACCCAGTCTGTAATTTGTGAATACATTTATTGAGAAGATATGAAACACAGTAGGCGAGCAATCACCAAAATAAAAAAATAAAAATAAATAACATTATTTCTGCTCTGAAATCTGTGTTAGCTACCTGATACGATTCTAAATTTATGCCTACTAACTCATTCTGCCGAAGATATACTGTGATCAGCTTTTCTGATTGAAAACCTAGCCGCACTAGACGATGTCTGTAGGCCCAAGTTGGCCTTTCACAGCCCAATTGTTACGACTTAGGTCTATCCATTTTGTTCGACAACGCCACATTCTGAGAGTTGTCCGTTGTGTTACGCCTTGCTTCCTGCCCAACAATGCCTCTCGGTTTAATGTTTATTCCAGGCCCAAGATCTTTGCCCGTCGCTCGAGCCTTGTCATAAAACGTTTCGTAAAAACAGTTTCTCTCCGCATTACTTGCTATAAGAACTTCGTTTTGCCTGAAAAGTGAGAAAATAACACCAGGTTAATAAAATAAGTCTGCCTACGAAAACAATTAAGTGTTGTAAAATCATTTCATCGAACAAATATCTACACCTTGGTTTGTCTCTGTGCAGTTTGTTTGTTTAGGGTTCAACGACGTACTCAATGGTATGTCACCTATATGATTCTTTTGTTTTGTTTGATTAGGGTTTAACGTCGTACTCATGGGTATTTCACTTATATGGCGACGGATTCGCCACTTCACACTGCTTCTTGCTTAATTACGGTGGAAACTTGGGAGGAAATCTCGTAAAAACCACCCCCGCCATCGCTGGAGACTCGTCGTGTGACTCACTCATATATTTCATGGTTGACAGACGGACTCGATCCCGTAAACGCTTCACCTGTATGACGGCATTCTCACTCTGCCTTTCTTTAAATGCGGTGGGAAACCGGAAGGACCCTTGTAACAAATCACCTCGTGTGACTTCCTCGTATACAGGATGTCGACAAAAGGACTCTAAACTGTGAATGCTTCACCGAAGTGTTTTTCAATACTTAAATCATGTAATCATGATTGTAGTCTTATAGGTTTGAAACATGGAAATCGAACAGCCTGTCTCATTATATGATTTCACAAATAAACATTGGATTATTTTAAATCTCGGACTCAATAATATATAAGTAGTACTTTGCCTCTGTCAAGCGATCCTCGCTGAAAGTTTTTCAAATTTGTCCCCTAAACAATCTAACTTTTCAAGAAATATTGAAGGTATATGATAAACAGATTATATGAAAAGTGCGTGTAACTTGTCGTTGTATCAGCTCTCGTTGTCTCTACGAGCTCAGTTGATACTGCAGTTCGACCTGAGACAACTTGATCTGATACATCGCCACGTATCACGCACTGTACATATAATCTCTTATATATATAGGTTCGATTCCCGGTGGAGGCAAGCAAATTTTTCTCTCTTCATTTATTCAAAATATATATTTATATCTGCATTTATTCAAAATATATATAGACCTATCAATTTGTAATATATTATCGTATTTCGTTTGTTCTTATTTTTTTATTTTTACATCCCAAATGTCACGATGCTTATATCATTTTTTGTAGTTTTGTTCTTAATAAATTGGAGAAATATTTATTTACTTATAAAATGCAACAAAATAACCAAAC
This sequence comes from Mopalia vespertina, assembly GCA_030265115.1. NCBI lineage: Eukaryota > Metazoa > Mollusca > Polyplacophora > Chitonida > Mopaliidae > Mopalia > Mopalia vespertina. The sequence continues at coordinate 14,750 of JAQQZZ010084707.1, forward strand.
GTTCATTGGACAAATATGACCCACTCCTATTCCCAAGGGAGATAACCCTTTCAAGCGGAACAGGAAAGTGCGTAGAAGTGAAGAGATACTCACGATATGAAGGTAAGCAGTGGGCACTGGTATGAGATTATAAGGCGGAAACACAGTGGAATAAAATCATAGCCGATAAGAAATTCACTCAGGTTAATCACTTCCCGTATACCTAGCAAAATAAAATTCATTAAGTGTGAGTGTGTGTTTTACCTTTTAAAACCCAAAAGTTTAATAGAATTTCGTTCCCACAAAAAATATAAGTAAAATAATATATATATGTAACTCAAAATATAAACAACAATAAACCATATAAACCGTATAAAAACATATTATTTTTCAAAATGAAAAAAATATACAGTTACATGGGAAATAATGTTTGTATTCTTCCACTTGATATGTGAAAGATACAAAATTATTAACTGTGGCTGTGTAATTTTTCAAACATGTTTTATTGTTTTGTTTCCGATATTTTATGTAAAGACAACTAGAGAAAAATTACACAGCTTTATATTCAAATGTGACCAAAGATACCCAGCGTATCAGTGCTGTCAACCGGTTAATTAATTGGCCAAGTTTAAGGGGCAGTGTGAATAAAACGAGACATGAACAGCTCCCCAGAATATCTTCTTTATTGGCAGTGTGAATGAAACAAGGCATGAACAGCTCCCCAGTATATCTTCGTTGTTTGCAGTGTGAATCAAACAAGACCCGAACAGGTCCCGAATATATATTCTTTGTTGCTTGTGTGAATTAAAGGAGACCTGAACAGCTCCTCAGTATATCTCCTTTGTTGCCAGTGTGAATAAAACGAGACCTGAACAGATCCCCAGTATATCGTCTTTGTTTGAAGCAAACGAGACCTGAACAACTTTCCAGGATATCTTCTTTATTGGCAGTGTGAATCAAACGAGACCTGAGCGGCTTTCCATGATATCTTCTTTGTCGACAGTGTGAATAAAACGAGACCTGAACAGGTCTCCAACATATCTGCTTTGTTGCCTGTGTGAATTAAACGAGACCTCAACAGTTCCCCAATATATCTTCTTTATTGGCAGTGTGAATGAAACAAGCCATGAACAGCTCCCCAGTATATCTTCTTTATTTGCAATGTGAATCAAACGAGACCTGAACAGGTACTCTGTATATCTTCTGTGTTGCTAGTGTGAATAAAAGAAGACATCAACATCTCCCCGGTATATCTTCTTTGTTGGCAGTGTGAATCAAACGAGACCTGAACAGCTTTCGACGATATCTTTTTGTCTCAGTGTGAATAAAACGAGACCTGAACAGATCCCTAATAAATCTTCTTTGTTGCCAGTTTGAATTAAACGAGACCTGAATAGCTCCCCAGTACATTTTATTTGTTGCCAGTGTGAATAAAACAATACCTGAACAGCTCCTCTGTATAACTTCTTTGTTGCTAGTGTGAATCAAACCAGACCTGAACAGCTTCCGATTATATCTTTTTTATTGGCAGTGTGAATCAAACGAAACCTGAACAGCTCCCCAGTATATCTTCTTTATTGGCAGTGTGAATGAAACAAGACATGCACAGCTCTCCAGTATATCTTCTTTGTTAACAGTGTGAATCAAACCAGACCTGAACAGCTTCCGATTATATCTTTTTTATTGGCAGTGTGAATCAATCGAAACCTGAACAGCTCCTCAGTATATCTTCTTTATTGGCAGTGTGAATCAAACGAGACCCGAACAGGTCCCGAATATATATTCTTTGTTGCCTGTGTGAATTAAAGGAGACTTGAACAGCTCCTCGGTATATCTTCTTTGTTTGCAGTGTGAAGCAAACGAGACCTGAACAGCACCCCATGATATCTTCTTTGTCGGCAGTGGGAAGCAAACGAGACCTGGACAGCTTCCATGGATATCTTCTATGCCGGCAGTGTGAATAAAACGAGACCTGAACAGGTCCAGAATATATTTTCTGTGTTGCCTTTGTGAATCAAACGAGACCTGAACTGCTTCCCAGTATATCTTCTTTGTAAGCAGTGTGAATCAAACGAAACCTGAACAGCTCCCCAGTATATTTTCCTTGTTGGCTATTTTGTGCCATACTTTGGTTTCATAAAAATGTTTAGATAAAGATTTAAATTTATCCAATTTATCCAAGAAATGTTTCCATCAATACTATAAAGTTTGTTACAGCTCTGGCCCTGCTAGCCAGAGCCCCGAGTGCCAATCTCGGTAAAGGCAAGCAAATTGCCTTTCTCTACAATAAAACTATATAATACGTCGACTGTTGGTAGGGGATTTATCCTTTAAATACTCAAATCATTATGACATTTTGCATTAGGGGCATGTGACCTTTATTTACTTCAGCTTTGTTATTTAAGTAAGAATTCTTGCACAAGAAAAATATATTCAGTAAAAACGGTACATAAAATACGACGCTTATGTTCGATTAATTGACTTATATTGTCTAAATTTGCTCAGAAATATAAATATGGAACAAGAAACATTTTCTGAAATAAGATTTTTATCAGGAAAAATTAAGGAACTTAAGCTGAATCCTAAGAAATATTGAAAAAATTTGAAGAAATATTTTCTGATATAACATCAAAAATATCATTTCTGAAAAGGCGTCGATTGATTGGTCTAGAAAATGACTAATCACATAGCTGCATCTCAAAAATTTGTTTTTTGGAAGTGCTAAAGGGTATTTCATTTATATGATGGCGGAGTATTCCAAGACTAAATGACACTAGCACAGCCCATTCTAAAATATAATCGATATAGATAAACCCGGGCCATCTTGTTTTGCACTTCTTTTATTTACTGTTCTGTGGCTGATAGGTCGCCCCAAATATTGGCGGAAATTAATGCGCAATGGCCTGGCATGGCGTACGAGAGTTGTCTTAGTCTCGTCCACTATAGAAACTCTCGCGAGAATACGATTGCCCTAAACCATGTAATCACACGTGTATTTAGTAGACCTATACCGGCTTTATACAAGTACCTCTGCCCATCTAATAAATTCCCTATCTCTTTATTAGATAAACATGCAGTTTTGTGTAAAATCAATAAGTAACTAACTGGTCTTTGTAGGCCAGCAGCTGTAAGCTAGAAATAGAGTTTCATCTCGGCAATCGGGGTGCTAAATATTTTTTTTCATATTTAGGTGGAGAAAGTTTTCCACGTAACTCTTGCACGTTTTTTTTTACTTAGAGAGCTTTTAACATGCCCCAACATATGCGAAAAACGGGTGGGGCTTTAGGCCGACTATGCATCAAATTATTTGCTCAACAAGGATTTTAAGAGACAGTGAAACTTGGTGGCCTAGAAGAGATATTTGCAATAGTCACTTTACCGAAAAAACTGAAAGACGTTTTAGATTTACTCAGTTAATTTAAACCATAACACCATTTTTAGACGTTAAAATATTCTAATATACTGAACTTATATACCTCTATTTAGGGATATCGGTGTAACTTCATGTAGTTAAGCAGCAAAAAAAAAACATTAGGTTAAAAAAGGCTCTGATTTTTACACAAGAGAGCCTGCAATAGGCCACTTCATTCAATAAATAGGGTGACGAAAATTGCCGCCGCTATAATGCTACTCATAATAAAGTTATGTAGGCCAACTGGTAGATTTCTATACTGTGGTTCACAATGTATTTCAGACTGTTAGACTATGATGCTGAATTGTTAATCTAATTTATATCTTATAAGCTTAATTAGTACAATGTAGGTCTTATTAAAAACCCAGTTTATGTTAGATCCAGGTATCGTCATTATATAGCATATGCTATACTGACGATACAGGTGTATGACCTTGGCCTTCCAGATTCTCGTTTTTCGGCGAGTCATTCTCCCCGAAATGCTTTTATTTCCACGGAAACAGCGTAAAAAATATATACCTGACTAGCCCAAATAGCCAATGTATAGTTTCTTACCTTCATCCATCCTT